>JAUMHM010105610.1:0-22425 GCA_032362435.1 Melikaiella ostensackeni
GAGAAAATGTTTCAGATGATTCGAGCGGAGATTGGACATCTAAGCATAAGGGTACGATAGATACCATAAATATGCTTCCATCGAAAATACCGTCTTCATCAAATTTTTGTTCATATTGACTCTGACTAGAGCAGGGCTCGGCACAAGTCAGTCATTGACTGACATGACTGACAATGTCAAGTCGCGAAGACTAGGTCAAATGGCCCCCAAAAAAAACTTCGTCGAACTCGACTCCAGTCTTTTATTTCCCTCTACCTACCGACTAACCGTAACAACCTTAATCCTTTGTACGCTTTGCAGGATTCCTGGAAACCGGAGAAAAAAATGACAGAAAAACTTTTTGTCAGTCAGGCACTTGTCGTGTCAGCCAACACTTGTCGAAAGTGGCGAGCCCTGGACTAGAGGCTCCATCACAACCACATTTGGTTATTATCTTTAAATGAATTATATTTCTAGGGGTGATAACAGAATTAGTCAAAGGCATAATTTCAGAAATTTGAAGCAAACGTGATGCTGTGTGATTCAACAAAGCTTGTAAATCAATCTTAACCCGTTTTTCCGTGACATGTATGGCTCATTCTGGAGGACAGCATTCTTGTCTTGCTGTAGAGAATTCTTTGTACGGTTTCAATGTCCGCATTCTTTGTCTTCATTTGCAGATGAATACACTCAAATTGATGCTTCGAAAGTTTAGCATCTTCTATTACAGCTAAACATTCATTAGCAATAAATGGAATAAGTTCTCCACCTTCCAGTAAATACTTATTTAGCTCGTCAGAATCAGCGCATAGAAGTTCACGGATTTTCTTTTCTAATGAAGTCTTCCCTAAATATTTCAAGTTTGTGAGAAATGCAACTTGAATTTCTGTTTCTGAGTAGGTTTCCCGAATGGACGCAATCTTCCTCCTCTTAGTCGAAATCGAACAATGTTCAAAATCACTCTTCGTACGTCTTCCACATTTTTGGTGCTCAAAATTTACCACAAAGGGGGAAAGCAACCAATTTTGATTCTTGCTTTCCATTTACTCCTTCTTCATAATAAGAGGCGCTTCTTTTTTCCTTATAAGCGAAAATGAAGTGTCGAAGAAGCTTTCCTTCAACTAATACAACTTCATATTTCTCCAATTGAAATTTCTCTTTCATAAAATTTGTTAAAAGTCCAACACTAATCCCCTCGCCTGCCTTTATACTACCTATCAATATATCCGACAGTATTTTGTTTTTGACTTCAAGGTCACTTATTTCAGGAGTTAACCAAAACAATACTAACGAAGAAATATAATACAGAACCAAAACAAAACCTGAAAACAAACTGAAACAGAAAACACAAAAATAAAAGAACTCAATGAACTACAGACAAAAATAAAAATAATACTTCTTGAAACACCACGGTTGAAGGCCTGTCAACACGAGCTGCTGAAATCGGCTACTTAAAGAAAAAACAAAAGTAGGTGATAACCAAGAAATACATAGTAGTTTCAGTCTGAAGTTAGATATACATTTCAATAAAAAACAAATGAATGTAATACCCACAGAACAGCCGATACCAGTCTGAAGATAGCCGTCCACTTTCTTTATAACAATCACATTTCTCATGAAATAGCGATATAGTTTACAAAAGTATCACTAGCGAGACTAAAAAAGTACGTTTAAAGAAAAAAGTAACTGAAACTGTTAAAAGTCGCTCAAACTGTGCATTTTTTCATAAAATTTGTTTATAACAATCACAAAATTGTCATGAAATGACATCATAGTTTATTGAAACATCACTCTCAAGTCAAACGAAGGACTTTCCAAAACAAAAGTACCTCAAACAGTCAAAAATTGCTTAAACTGCGCATTTGCTTATAAAATTTGTTCATAACAATAATAAATATATTCCATTTTGTCTTCATATGTTTCTATGTTACTTTAAATTGAATTAAAAACGAAAATCGCTTAATAGATATCCAAAACCACTCAAAAATCACCTACCATTGTTTATAACAATATAATTGTTAATAACCATTTATTAATTCATAATAAACTATTATGTTATGTTTTACGAATGTTTATTAATTGATTGAACACTAATATCAATAATTTTGAATTAATTGCGTGTTACTATAGTAACAATATCCTAAATTTTACGATTTTCGCCAACCTTGTGTATAAATAAAGTAAAAAATAATTTTTAAATAAGAAGTCGGTCTCGAAGGATCTCTTCAGAATTTATCAGCTTTAATTTTCCAAAAAAAATTTGAAATCGGTTAAAAATTGTAGCCGTTATCGTATTTTGAACATTTTTTCTTTATTTTGCCCCACTGTGCACCGTGGTGAATTTCGGTCACACTCGTCAAGATAGATAAGAAATGAACTGAATGTTCGCGCTGTGCTAAAATGGTTTTTATTGTCGTGAGTTCCTATTTATAGTTCTGAAGAAATTAAAATACAACGTTCCAATTTATTGTTCGGATGTATGTGTATGTAGTTATCACGATAATTAAAAAAAGGTTGCAGATAAATTGATAGAATTTGGAGGGCTCATTTTGACCACTAATATCTAAAGCTGATGCGAGAATTTTTCAAAATATTGAATTTCACATTTTTTATGCACTTCATAATATTTTCAACTAGCTTTAAATTCTTCTTTGGGTTTTTCCAGGTTTGTTTGTATTTATAGTTGTATTGTGCTCCTTTTCAATGAGCACCTGGCTCTTCACCATGACTAATAAGCGAATATATTTTCTTCCTTATAGAGGGAGTAAGAATAAAAAAATACAAGTAGGTCAAACAATTATTTGCCTCGAGTCAAAGAGTCTTTTCTGTTTCTGCATCAACTTCAAACTGGGTTGATGAAAAAAGTTATACTGTAAGAAACAGATTTTTCAAATACTGTAAATGACCAAAATGACCATAACTTCCTCACTCTTCAATAGAATGCATTAATATTAAATGTCAATCGATTCGTCGCGAATCAAGGAGTCTTTCTTATTCTTGCATGAACTTTGAATTATGTTAATGAAAAAAGTTTCACTATAAAACTGATTTCTAAAATATTGTAAATGATCATAGATTCCTTGATCTTCAATGAAATAAACTAATATTATAGGTTGATCGATTCAACTCAAGTCAAGAAACCTTCTATATTCTTGCATCAACGTCAAATTATGTGAATGAAAAAAGTTTTGCTATGAAGAACCCATTTTTAAAATATTATAAAGTGCTAGATAAAATTGTAACAATTATTTTTGAGGACCCTTCTGTCAGTTTCCAAGTATTAGTCGCGGAAATGAGACCTCCAAATTTTATTAATTTATCTGCAATTATCTCCAAGTTATCGTGTTAACAAAAAAGTGTGACATAACACACACACGCACACACACATTCGGACAATTGCTTAGAACATTGTATTAGAGGTTTTTCAATTGAGGAACGTTTGATTAAACGAATTCAAAAGGTTTCGAAATTGTTATCATTACAAAGCTTCCTCTGTGAGGGAGCAAAATGGGTTTTTTTTACAATAAAACTGTTTTCATTGACATGAGGCGGGGGCTGAGTGACGCTTGTGGCTGATGTGCGCTCTTCCATGCAGCTCGGTCTGGTGGGGTAGTCGTGTCTCATTGGTCCCTGAGGTGGTGGGGCGAACCGCACGGCGAAGCTTCCCTCACTCCGTGGGAAAATTTGGGGTGCAAGCTCCAATTAGAACACTGCACGCTTGTGCGTCTTGCCTGCCTCCTGCTTTCTCTCGTCGCTCCGCATTCCCACCGAAGACATAATATTGAAAACTATAGCTGATGTTTAAAATGTGATATTAAAGAAAAAAACAATAGAAAACATTATTGAATTTCGAAGAATACATTCGTCAAACATAAAACCTAGAAGATCTTGCTGAATATCTATATACACAGGGACTTAGAGTTTTTTACTACGAGTTACTGGTCCATAAGTCAAGCGTACTTCATTACGAGATGATTAGAATTTAAATAACACTCAAACCCCGATATAAGCCCAGTTTCGGGAGCTGCTTCGCACTGGCCTTGGGCCTGAATCGGATCCCTCGAAACGTAAACAGTCAGGGACGTGTGAACCATTTCCTAATATCACGCAATCTCCGAACGTGAATCGAACCTGAGTACACGCGCACTGCGCCTTTATTTATACGCTGCTGGCATATCACGCTTGGTTGAACACCGTTTCTCGCCCCGACCGCTGAGAAACTGCGGGGGCCAGCAGTCGGTCAGCAGTTCTAGAAAGGCGTAAACCGGATAGGCTTCCATGGGGGTTCGAGTGTGAAAGAACTTTTCGGAGATATTAAGAATTGATCAGATTATCAATATCTCGTGAGGAAATCACAGGAGAAAATTGACTTAAATGTTAATGTCAGAGAAGAAGGCTTTAGAATTTAACGTTATCATTTTTAGTTGAGCATTACGGGAAGCACGGTTGGCTCATGGAATTTTTCATTCACCCGCCAGTCACTCGACATGTAGGTACTTCATACAGTGAGAGGAAATGCACTTTTTTCGTTCAAAAATGTCCAGAGCCTTCAATTTTGGTCTGATTTTTGAATTCTTTTTTCAAAAGTGAAGAGCATTGAATTCTGAAGAGCTTTGCGGTCAGAACTTTCGTCTTCCCTATCTGTTTATTAATAATTTTTTTACTCGAAGTATGGGAAAACTAAAATTTTTTGCATAACAATTTTTCACGATCTAATAACTGCTTGAATAAACTTTATGTTGTCTTAAATGAATGTTTGACGACTCACAGAATACAAATAACTTGTTCGTCATTCCATTTTATTGTTATAAACAATTTTTATGAACAAATTGGCGAACAGTCTTATTATCGGGGGAAAAATTTTTTTTTTGCTAGATGTGGGAATGATATTTCATCACAAAAATAATTAGAAAGATAACAATAACCATTGTTATAAACAATTCTTGTGGCAAAATATTTACATTTGAGGTTTTTGCAAATTATAATTTCCTTAAATCATCAGAACGACTTCAGGTATTCCTTGAGATAATGAATCTTCAATAATATTATGTAAGATATAACAATTCAAATTTTTATAAAAAAATTCAAAATTTTGGGCCCTTTCGCGTGGAAAACTTTTTTCTGCACTGGAAATGTTTTAAACTATTAGACGAATAACTGCCAGTCAAAAAAGTAATTTAAAAGTTAACAATAACCATTGCTATAAACAATTCTTGTGACAAAATATTCAAATTTCAAATTATATCAAAATCAAATATTCTTTGACTGCCAGAATGAGTACAGATATTCCTGAAAATAATATATCTTTGATAATATCTGGTAAAATGTAACAATATGAATGTTTATAATCAATTGAGATAAACAAATTTCGAATTTCGGCAGTTTCACTTAGCAAAAAATCTGGTTTTTAATTGAAATAGCGTTAGACTGAGTTTTGAGTCTAAGTTAGTCACAAATAATAATATAAATACATTATTTAATATTTTTATAAATATTTTTGCTAACAAATTTTATGCAAAGATTCCTCTTCGATTGAAAAATTGAGAAATAGGAATCTTTTTCGTATTCATAGTATTCAGAGTTATATTTTGTTTCAATAACTTTCAGTTGTTTCAATATTCTCTTTTAGGAATACATGTATTGGCCAGCATTTGAAATTTGTTCATCTTAAATGTTTATAGACATTCGAATTGTTATATTTTACCAAATATTGTCAAAGATATATTATTTTTAGGAATATCTATAGCCATTTTAGCGATTCAACAAAATTAAAATTTGAAAAAGCCTCAAATTTGAATATTTTGCCACAAGAATTGTTTATAACGATGATTATTATTAACTTTTCAAATATTTTAGTGCCTGCCTATATTCGTTTAATAGTTTGAAACATTTCCAGCACAAAGAACTTTTTTTTTCTACGCTATAGGGCCAAAATTTCAAATTTGTTTATCTTATTTTTTTATCAAAATTTAAATTGTTATAATTTACCAAATATTATTAGAGATTTATTATTTCAAGGAATACCTGAATTCGTTCTGGCGATTGAAGAAAATTATTATTTGGAAAGAGCTCAAATTTAAATATTTTGCCACAAATATTGTTAGTTACAATGGTTATTGTTATATTTCGAATTATTTTTGTGATTAAATGTCATTCCTACATTAATACGAAGCACTTTTAGTGAAAAGAAAAATTTTTTTTAACAGTAATAAGACTATTTGCCAATTTCTTCATGGAATTCGTTTATAACAATCAAATAGAATAATAAACAAATTATTTGCATTCCGTGAGTTCCCAAACATTCATTGAGGACAATATAAAGTTTACCTAAGCAGTTATCAAAGCGTAAAAAATTGTTATGTAAAAAATTTCAGTTTTCCCATACTTTGAGTGAAAAAATTATTAATAAACAAATGAAGGAGACAAAAGTTCTGACGGCGAAGCTCTCCAGAATTTGATGCACTCCAATTTGAAAAAAAAAATGGAAAATCAGACCAAAATTGAAGGCTTTGGACATTATTGAACGGAAAAAGTGCATTTCCTCCCACTATGCGCCACCGTGACTCACGGGTATAATTGTACCATAGAGATGGGCGAGCAAGGATCTTCGATGCAAGAGTTAGTTGATTTGGAATTGCAGAACCACTGTCTGTAAGAATTTGAAGCAGTGGCTCCCATGAATTTAGAATCCTTGAAGTCCGCCTGTTTATACGTTATGTATATCAATCAAGTAAGAAATATTCGAAAGTACCAGATTAAATCGAGTAACTGTCCAAAAAGATCGTCACATATTTTCGTCATATTCCACAGTATATGAGTCATTTTTAGAATTCTGTTATTCAGCCTAAACTATAAGCGTATGACTCATGAAATACAAATGTTATGCCCCAGACGAATAACCTTCACCCCTCCAATTTATCTGACAAATATGTGAAGTCATTCCGATTGGTATATACAGTAAAAAATTTCGTGTAGATTATGAACCATACCTAGTGCTTCTTCCTAAGTTTGCTAATAAATATAATAATAATATATATATGAATTAGTGCATTTCCAATTGCAGTAAATTTATTCCCTGTTAAAATGCAAAAAATCGTGTTGGTTCATTGTAAAAGAACTCTATTCCTTTTTTTACAATTTTTTGGTATATTTTCGTAAAAACCTATAAAACGTGAAGGTTTGTTTACTAAAATTTTCTCGTTTTTCATTCTGAGATCAAATCTATGTGTTCCACATCGTACGATATCTCGACATCTTCGGAAATGCTGAAAATAAGTGAAGGAATGGAGCTTTCTGATAATTTCTCCATTTCAAAGCATATTCAATGCCTAAATTAGTCACAACATAAATTGAAGTGTATGAAATTATCTATAAATCAAACAAGTAAGAACGTTTCATCTCCAGTAACGCACGAGATATGACTAGTGATGCCGTTGAGCGATATTTTCCGATACTGAGACGATACCGATACGATACTGACCTACCAGTCTCGGTTTCGTATCGTTCAGTTTCGCATCGTAACGGAAAAATATCGGAAAGTGCAGTATCGTATCCGTATCATATCGAATTTTCGAGACAAAACGCCCAGATAGGGTTTTCGTCATTCCCAATAGAAGGGTCGCAGGTACCGGAAAAAGTTGTTTTCGAAGCTGCGATGAGCTTCTAAGGCCTGCCCTCGGGCATGCTTCTACTCTTTGAAAGGAAAAAAGAGCATCTACAGTTTGCTCTGCCGAAGAAATCTCAAAGCACTCAGTGAATTTCTATCAAACTAGATGAATTTTCAAACTAAAATATACAAGGTGTTTTTCGTATCTTAAGACATCGAAATATCTCAAGAAAAACGCATTCAACGAAAAAAATGTTCATGATAAAAACGTTTTATTATGGAGGGGGAAAAGCGAATTCGCAAAAATTTACCTTACACCCCAACCTCTGGGGGCGGAAGGGGGGGGGGTAACTTTGAAATTTCAAATGGGAACCTATATTTTTGATTGCAGATTCAGATTCTCCATTGAAAAATATTCAAGTTTTATTCGAAAAAATTTTTCCGATTCGCGCCAGATGGCGATGCTTTCGCGAAAAATGACATTGTTGACTATTCAAGGAATGCGCTTCCAAACGAAAGTAAAACGAAGATTCTCATTTCTCCATTTTATTGGAAAAAAAATAAGAAGACTTCAAATTAATTTCTCAGAATTTTCAATTCATTTTTGAATGGCGCCAGGTACAGAATTTGGAATGCGGGAGTCCCATCCACATTCCACCCCCGGTGAATAATCCTCGGTTGCGTGAATCGAAAATAAAAAGTTCTTATTACGAACATTTTTTCGTTAGATGCGTATTTCTTGAGATATTTCGATGCCTTCAGGATGAAAAAACACAATAATTATATATTATTATATTATAATAACCAAAAATAGAATGGTAGACTTTTTGACTAAAAAGAATAAACTTTTAAACAAAAATAGGTGGATTTTCTTATTGGGTTCTATTAATTCAGTTCACATTTTTTCAAATTTTTGAAGTTCATTCTTAATACTTTAAAAATACTATTTTAAAAATCTTGAAATTTTCTCTTCTAAGATTAATTTGATTGAGGTTCTACGTTAATTTGATTGACAGAATTTATATTCATGTTTGTTCCCTAAGTTTAAAAAATTTTGGCAGAATTTGAAGGCGGGGGCATAGCAAATCTTGCAGTATCTTAGATGGGGCTGGGGGCGGGGGGGGGGGGGGGTGAAAATTTCAGAAAGACACATTACTTAATTTATGGATGACCCCTGAGCTTTTATTTTTTAATGTACTGGGCAATTTTTTGCCACCAAGTTATTCATAACTTGGCCTTTTTCTAAAAGTGGGACAATACTTTCTATTATATGAACTGCTCTTCTTTTGAAGGTGCCTCCTAAAAGATTCTTTAGGGGGCCTCCGCGTTCCTAATTACGCCACTGTCAATTGTGTAGGATATTATTAGAAGATATTTTTCATGGGTAATCTTACAAAAGTTACTTCGTTTTGAGTGCCACCCTTCTTCCACAAGAAACTGCATTTTTATATTGAAACAGCTCCACATATTCCGCGTTTATTTCACAATGATTTGCTAACAACCATTGACAGATTGCTTGAAAATCTAAAATGAAATGTGCTTCAAGTACTGAGCGTACCAATGAACAAATTTTTTTATTAATTGCTTTCTAATCTATAATAACAGGGCAAAAATAGTGGTTCATGACATACTGAGCGATATATTGGTTTTTTGATACCACACCGATACGAGACAAAACCGATACTGGAGTCTCAGAAACCGATATTGATACGAGAAAAAACCAAGATTTTCCGATAGGATATCGAGAAAGTCTCGTATCGAACGGCATTACTAGATATGACCTTCGGAAGGCAGTTTTTAGTTGAAAAAAGAATATTTCTTTTTCCATTTCTTGTAAAATCTCTCCTTGAATGTGCTTTCAGATGAACGGCATTCATATTACGGAGAATAAAATAGACTTAATCCCTAACAAATCTTTAAAAAAGTGATGTTCTAGTATTAATAAGTTTTAAATTATGCCGTGCAAAACAAACCTTTTTTTATTGAACATTAAGCATCGTTTGAGTACCTTGATCTCTTTGAATCCCGAGTTAAGTGTAACACTTATTTGCTTGAACAATGTTACCAAGGTTAAATAAATTAGTTCTTTGCCATTTCATGTGAAAAATATGACGCTTTTATCATCATTACGAGGAACCGTGTTATTTATTTTCCACGCAGAAAAATATTTGTCTTGAATCAATGAAACCGTTTCTTTAACATAATTTTTCTCATTTTACCAAAAATAACTTCAGAATAAAAAATATCATTCCAATTTAAAGAAAAATTTTTATTGGAACAAAGGAGCATTTATTTGAACCAAACAAATTACTTTGAAACAAAAGAAATATCTTGCAATCAAATCATTTTAATTTTAATTTCAATCAATCATTTCATGAATCAAATGAGTCATTTGTATGATTGATGAAAACTTATAATTTTTGTTACCTCAAACTCCTCAGTAAAAACCCTATCAATTATTTAGCAGGGGCTTACGTTTAACAAATTTTTATGTAGGGTTTACCGAAAACAAGATATTTAAAAAAAAAATTAATATTCAGCAAAACGTGTTTAATTTGGCATGTCATAACTTGAAACATATTAATGCTAGAACATTTTTTTTTTAGATTTTTTGGGAATTGAATCTACCTTAATGCTTTCAAATGGAGGAATCACTAAAAAAATTCAATTTTTTTCACTCATTTTCAGCTTTTCCGGAAATATCAAGATATCGCTTGATATTGGACACATAGGTCTTATTCTAAAATGAAAAATGAAACAGTTTCACCAAATCAGGTTTCACTTTTCATAGGTTTCACGAAATCATACCAAAAATTTTCTTTTTCAAATTGAATTTTTGAAAAAGGGTCCACATATTTTTCTCCGTTTTAGACCTAAAATGCTCAAGAGGCATCCTCAAAACATAATAAGAAGAAAGCAAAAAGCAGTATTATTCACACAAAAAAATTCATGAAGTTGTATTAAACAAATTAGTGAACAAAAGTTGTATCTTCTCTATTCGCGATAATAAAGTACTTTAAAGAAATATTTTTCGTAATAAATGTAGGTAAGATAATGTTTAATTAAAATCAAGGGACGTTTTACGTTCATTATTATTTATTTATAAATATTTAATAAATAAATTCCTTATCAGGACATTTTTTGATACAAAGATTTCATTTTTTACAGCAGAATCAAGTACGAGTATCTTGCCAATTGTCCTTTGATGTAATAATATGCCTTTAGACAACAATTGTGTATTATTTAAGCAAATTCGATAAACAAATGCATAATTCGGCTATTCTTCAGTAGATAAGGTTCGCTTCTTCAGTTCCTGGGCTCCTGGAAGCTAGGGACTTTCAAATTTGGGAAATCAGTTCTTATACTTCGCAAGAAGCGATCAGCAGAAACTGATAAGAAATGCAGGATATCCTCATTCATATAAATGGGAGATGACTGTGCTGGAAAATAAAGTCTATTGGCTGAAAAATGATCAATGAGTGAATTTTTTTGTGAACATCGTTTAAATGATGAACGATTTACGAGCCCACTTTGCTCAGTAAATGACTATCAGTGAGAGATGTGTAGTTGATTCATCTCAATAAGCTAAATTAATCCAATAAATTAAAAGGCCAAATGATGCGTTTGTTCATAAAACTTGTTTAAATGATAACTGATTATTATTTGAAAAATACGCTTTGTTGTAGCGTCGCGGAATTCCATAAGCTTTTTATTTTAAAAAGAACTTCCAATCCGCATGAAAATTGTGGGCTGAAAATTGATTTGTCCACAGGCACCTTTTCGGCCCCACTGTGCACCATCCGGTTCGGGGAAATTTCGCCGCGCCGTTACTGTCACAAAAAAAATATTCTAATTCATAGAGGGGTTTCTATTATGAGCATGCTTTGTATATCAGAAAGAAGGAACGGTCTCCCTGGGAGCGACTGCCTCCCAAAAATGTCCCAAAAAAATGGCCGAGTCACACGACAGAGAGGCGAGTGGCCACAGGGTAAGACGAAATTACAAAGTCAGGCCAGCAAAACTCTCGTGTGTCTTGAGGACACGGAGCAACACAAGAATTACAGCTCTCCGCATCCATCTCACAAGTGCCTGAGCATGTTTTTTGGCACGTGGTTATGACTTCGAGGTCAGGAATAAGCGATGGTCTCGCTCCTACGAAAGCACCGATCAGGACAGTCATGTTAATAAAATATCCTAGTTATATATGTGGCAACTCCTTCGTAAGATCTTGGTACTTCTCATTCTTTTCCTTATCCTTGACTGTGATATTGCTGTCGAATGGAGCCGAGAATCGGACCACGAACACAGTTCGTTTCTCGAAGTCAAGAAGTATCATGTCAGGCCTCGAGTGTTCGGACTACTGGATCGAATTTGTATTTCCTGTAAATTTTGCACTTCTCGTTCTCGACAATTGACTCGTATATCTCTCTGGGAGCGTTCGGCAAGGCAGGGTTGCAGTGAACACCATGAGAGCGACAAAGATGGTGATAAAGCACTCTTAGGGCCGCACTGTGTCTGTGGAGATATGTTGTTCCCGCGTGAGTGGGACACCGGGATAGTATGTTCCATAGGTGCACGAAATGTGCATGACATGCTCTGCATCTGTCGCTGAGAACTTCTTGACGTAAGATGCGGTTACGGTATACCAATGTAGAAATAACATCGTCCTGACTCAGAAAAATGAAACCTCCTGTGCCTTAAATTAGCCCGGATGATTTAAGGAAAGCAAGCGATGACTCCATCGAGAAGGACGGATTTCTGTAAAAATTTCCATGTATTTTCTTGTCGTGCAGCTGTTTGATGTTATGATCCAGGCCGAAGTTCTCGGTTGCTTGTTCCGCGGCTTCATTCGCTTCACTAATAATCTCGTGGTTCCTGACCATTTTCAGAAGAGGACCTCTTGCATTTGCTACGACGTGAGATTTTCAAACTTTGAATGCTTATAATTAACTATCACGTTTCAAATAAAAGTAACTGGTTGAATTTCGGCCTGGCTCATAACATCGAACAGCTGCACGACAAGAAAATACATGGAAATTTTTACAGAAATCCGCTGTCCTTCTCGATGGAGTTATCGCTTGCTTTCCTTAAATCATCCGGGCTGATTTAAGGCACAGGAGGTTTCATTTTTCTGGGTTAGGACGATGTTATTTTCACTTTGGTATACCGTAACCGCATCTTACGTCAAGAAGTTCTCAGCGACAGATGCAGAGCATGTCATGTACATTTCGTGCACCTATGGCACATACTATCCCGGTGTCCCACTGATGCAGGAACGACGTATCTCCGCAGACACAGTGCGGCCCTAAGGGTGCTTTATCACCATCTTTGTCGCTCTCATGGTGTTCATTGCGACCCTGCCTTGCCGAACGCTCTTAAAGGTCGTCGTTCACAAATTGCAGCCGCCCATAAATGAAAAAAATGCATTAACGAATTCAAAAGATGTGAAAATTTGAAAGACTCGGATTTCTACTGTTTTGGCCACTTATGTGCTACTTTTGGCCACATCTTGCACCAGTCTTGGCCATAACGATAATTTGAGAGGTGAGGAATTATAATTTTGGAATAAAAAGATGTGGTAGCATGAAGTGATTTAATATTGAACGTTAAGAAACGTATTCGTTGAACAATCACATTCATCTATCATTTTCTTATGAAATTATGCACTGGCGCATTACAACAGCTGTTGTAAATACGAAAAATCACATGAGTGTCTTACAAACTGTTAATAATATTCATTATTTGTGAGAAACATTTTTATGAACTAGTCAACACATTTTTAATTATTTGATAATCCATAGAATTACAACCTAACATTAGAATACTGATTTTTTTGTATAAAATGACTCGAATAATCTTTTAAAGCTAATAATAATTTGATTGCTTTTGAGCTACTTGTTTTTTTTCTTAATATTTTTTTCTGTGTTCCTGACCTTGAGAGTAATGAAGAATTGGTTTTTATCTCTAAAATTGGAGAAACATAATTTCTAATAATTAAAAATCTCATTTTTGTCGAAAAAGACCCAAAAATTAAAAGCAATTCATTGTTCAAAAAATTGTCCCACCTCTTGAAATCTATAAGACTATACCCTTATCGGATTTTGAGCTTGCGTACTTAAACAAATTTTTCAAGAGAAGAAAAAATAGCAACAGTTGATAAAAATTGACTAGAATAGCTTCAGTTTAACGAACTTCAACATTTTATTTTAAAATGTTTGTTTCTAATTTAGGAACAATATTGAAGTAAGTGCTATTTTAATCAATTCAAATCGATTTTTTCTATTATTTTTTTTTTGAAAAATTTGTTCAAATACACTAGATCAACATCTGTTAAGGGTATACTTTCACATATTTCAGAAGGTAGAACAATTTTCAATTCAGAACTATTATTCATATTTTGCGTTGTTTTCGAGAAAAATAAGATTTCAGATCGTTAAAAATGTTTCTGCAATTTGAAATAAAAACCAGTTTTTCTTTATTTTGAAACTCAGGAACCTGAATATTCTCATGCAACATGTCCTTTGCATTGTTATTGAACTAAAAACGAACATTCACGGAATAACATGTTGAAGTTTGTTGCTAGATGTGCAAGCACTTTTGGGTTGAGCTTCATCTCAATTTAAAAATTTTAGAATTTGATGGCCAAAGGTGGGTCAATATTCTTTCCACTTTTGGCCATCCCTGACCAGAACTGGAAAAAATTTATAAATATGTTCCACTTTCGGCCATTCTATTCCATTCGATCAAAATTCATTTATTTACAACTTTGAATGTTACTCAATCACAGTCAGAGTGTAACCTAACCTATAAAACCATACTCTTCTGTGTAACTGCATTTTAACTTACAAATAATCATATTTGTAACAGTCATACATACTTACCTTTCCAAAGAAGATACTCCAAGCTTTGGACCACTTCTGATTAAACTTATATCTTTCAGCAATTAAATAAGATTTTAATTAGTCGCCACAGCTCTATGACTGTATGAGAACTGTCACGCGTCAAAACTACGTTCGTCAGCTCGCAGTAGAACCAACGTAACCGTAATAAATTACGAAAATGGTGCTGGTGGCCACAAAAGGAGCAGTGGCCTAAACCAGTGCACTGACCTTAGCGTAAAACAAATATATGAGAATCATAACCCTGCATTAAATACATAATTATCGTAAAAAAAAATAGTTTCAAGAACATTTCTAACGTGAGTCACGTGACGAAACTAATGCTCGATTATTAATTTTTATTTTTGGAACTATTCACTCATTCTGGGAATAAAATATCGCTCTAAAACTGTCAGAAATTCAAAAAGAAACAATGAGCTACATTTGTATAAATCATTTAGATGGAATTTTGGCAGAAAATTCTCTCGAAGAAATTAAAATTGGCAACGTCAAAGTTTTTTTTTCTAATAACTTATGTCCACACGAAATGAGATATCGAGTGAAAATTTGGAGAAATAAAATGGACGGCAATGAGGGACATTTCTATGGTTCTAATTGTTTGCAATGAGGAATATTTTTTTTATAAATTAATCAATCGAAATTTTGCCAGCCTGTTGGGTACTATTGCAGTTGGTAATGAAGATTTGCTGCCTTCTGAATTTTAAAAACTATTGCAAGTGAAATCTGAATTGCACATATGTGCAAACACTTTATTGTTGATTTGGTTAATATTTCATTTGTTACATTATAAATACCTTTTTCTCTACATTCTCTAACTGCACATATATTCAGCTGCCTTCATAAACTTTCTTCATTGTTTATATGGCATGATAATTGAACTTGACCTTTTTAGACATTATCAAATTTTATGTCACAGCCCCGCAAGACTCCAGTCCTTTGCGGTATTTGCAAGTGATATAATTAATTTTTTTGATTGTTTGATTCTTCATGGGGAATAAAAATAGGATTTGTTGTAATTTTGACGTTAAATGAAAGGATGGCTGAAAACTCGACTTTTTTAATTGATTTTTCCTTCTCAAAACAGGGCTCTATGCTTAGTGGTTTATATTCCGCAGACTAGTTCATTTTTAGGACCTGGAAATTCAGACACTCCTACGATTTCCCTTGAATCTCTTTCAAGTGGTTTCGTTCTTGAGAGGCTGAGACGAAAATCAAACACTGGGTAAAAATTCGCTTTACAAAATTTTTCGTTCTCAAATGCAGAAATTTTGCTTCCTATGGCTTATAATTTATTAACTGCGGTTCGTCTGGAGGCCTTGAGAATTCAGAAAATTCCTAATATCAATATAATTAATTTTTAGCTTGGAACATAACTGAGGATTGGACTTTAGTGCCCAGCTCAAATTAAATTGATAAGATTGCATTAATCAGACAAAATATAAGCTCAAATGGGGCAGACAGACGTGTCCCTATATATTTTGATTCAATCTTTCAAAATTTCAGCACAATCGTAATTCGTAATGTGACACTCTGTTACATGCCCCTTATAGGAGGTATTACTCTTATGAATATAAACTGATTTGGAATATTGTATTAATGATCAACTAAAAAATATTCAGAGTACTTGGATAAATCAAATAACTATTTAAAAATATCGTCACGTATTTTCGTAATATTGCACAGTACATGAGTCGTTTTTAAAACCTTACTATTCAGCCTAAACTATAAGCGTATAATTGATAAAATACACTCAATTGCCCGTTCAAGTCCAGTATCGGGCATTACTTACTCAGACCGTGAGGCTCTTCCATGAGTTTCAGGATATAAAGAGTCAGGGAGAACTGCACAACTCTTTTGATCTCATGCACCTCTCTCTCTCTGCCCCTCGGACCTCACCACCGGCGAATGCGAGGCAGGCGGTAATTCTGTCTCTCGTCGTCTTCGACCCCTCACCAACGAGTGCGAGCTCGCAGACATTCTAGAAAGGACTTAAATCGAGGTGTCTTTAACCGGGAGTTGAGTGTATAAATATCATGTTCCATATTTAGAGAAAAAAGTTAAATCTACGCATGCCTAGCCTTAACCAATGTTCACTTAAAATGGCTTGCACATCTTGCTTTCTTCGTGATTATGTTTTGGGGATGCCTTGTGAATATTTTAAGCCTAAAATCAAAAACAAAATCGTGTTGGTCCTTTTTGAAAACTCAAATTCTTTTTCTTTCTAATTTTTTTATTTATTTTCTGTGAAAACTACGAGATGTGAAACGTTGTCCGCTGAAACTCTTGCATTTTTCACTTTAAAACAAAGATATACTAAGTCTTTTATGACGTACGATATTTTGACATCTGCCAAAATGCTGAAAATATGTGAAAGATTGGAGCTTCTTGGTAATTTCTCTATTTTGAAGCATATTCAACGCGCAGATCAGTCACAACATACATTAATTGAGGTGTATAAAATTATCTATGAATTAAACAAACAAGAACGTTTTATCTCTCCTAATTCATGAAATATGACCTTCAAAAGGCAGTTTTAATTTTTAAAAAATATTTATATTTTCATTTTTTGTGAAATCTCTCTTTTAATATGCTTTAAGTGAATGTTACCTATATTATAGACATTAATGTAGACTTAATTCTTAACAAATGTTTAGAAAACAATGTTCCAGTATTAAGGACTTACATGCAGCCAGAAAAGTGAAAACGTAGGTGTATTCTGGGATTATTTTTCTTAATAACCGTTCACTTTATTCAATCACGGTTTTTCTTATTCGAAAGAGAGTACATCACGACGTACATTTATGAATCTCATATTAAGAAAATCAACAAGAAATCTATTTAATCGGCGATTGTGTAAACCATGTTTTTTCTTCATGTTTCGCGGTGCCCATGATTCGAAGTTGTCAGTTCATCGAAAACAAAATATCATGATTGATTATTATTGAAAGATGTATGAATAAGTCCTTGACGAGGGGAAATTGGAAAAAATCGAATTTAACAAAATGGCGACTGTTGGAAATTCAATGTCAATTTTCAACCCTGTTTTCACTGTTTTTCACCAAAGTTTAATTGGGAATTTTTTTTCTTAAGTGACTCGTCAAGGACTAGAAAACATATTGAAGAATGTTGTGTCAAAATCTCATCAAAATCCATATAGCCGTTCTCAAAATATCGTGGGCACCGATTTTGAAAATCACGTTGAGAGAAAAACGCGTTTCAAGTTAACAAGCAATTTCGTGATCATGGTGAGTACGTGCGCTCGTTGGCAAGAGGAACCGGGAAACCCATGTTCCTCATAATCATTAGAGAACTACGCTTTTTTCTGAAAATGAGATTACGGACAATCGCAAAACACATAAAATAGAAACATTATGTGCTTCCTATTTGTCGAACTCGTAACAGATCACTCGACGCTTGGTCCCTCCACCGTGATCAGTTCGTCACGCTCTGGTAAATTATAAGTAACTTTGTCAATTTTGCGAATTTCGGGATTAAAGTTCCCACACTATATTTTGGAAATTATGAGCATTTAAAAAATACAATTCAAAGAAATCGATTTTCCCAAATTCCAGGCTGCATGTAAGCCCTTTTAATGAGTTCCAAGTTATGGCGGCTAAAATAAAACTTTTTTTTTATTGAACATTAGGCTTCTTTTTAATTCCACGATTTCGTTGGATCCTACGTGAGATGTAATATTAGTTTGTTCAAACAATATTGTCAAGTTTGAAGAAATTAGTTCTTGCTGATTTCATATGAAAAATGTAACGCTCTTATCATCATGACGGAGAACAGTGTTATTTATTTTTCACCCATTAAAATATTTGTCTTGAATTAAAGAAACCATTTCTTTAACATAATTTCTTTCATTTTACCAAAAATATCTTCAGAATGAAGAATTTCATTTCAAATCAAAGGAAAATTTTTATGAAACAGAGAAGCACTTCTTTGAAAAAAAAAACAAAACAAATTTCTCTGTATCAAGAAAAGTATCTTTCAATGGAATCATTTCTACTTCGATTTCAATCTATCATTTCAATTATTTTATTTGACTGAGAAGCAAGGAATATATTTCTTCGATTGGAAGAAATTTACTTTTGGATTAGAGAATCTTTTTTCTGAGTGTCATTTTATAATTGATAAAAAGTTATAATTTTTGGTTAAACTAATCTTCTCAGTAGAGATTGTGTCAATGATTCAGCAGGGGCTTACATTCAACAAATTTTGATGTAGGTTTCATCAAAAACAAAATATTACAGGAAAAAACTTAAAGTTTAAGTTCTGACTATTTTAGGCGCTGAATGCTCTCAAATGGAGAAATTACCATAAAAAACAAAATTTTCACTCATTTTCAGCATTTTCGAAGGTGTCGAGATATCGCTCGATGTTGAATGCATAGATATTATTTATGAAAGAGAAATAAAACAGTTTCCGAAAATAAAGTTTCACTTTTCATAGGCCTCTACGAAGATATACCAGAATTTTCTTTCAATTGAGTTTTCCAAAAAGGGTTGACACGATTTTTTCATTTTAGGCCTAAAATACTCAGGAAGCATCGTCATAACATAATCAGAAAGAAGCCAAAATAAATTTCATTTACATTGGATTTTTCATGAGATTGTTGGAAACAAATTTGTGAACAAAAGTTATTATTTTTCTATTTGCGAAAATGAAGTACGTTGTACAAATATTTCTAAAAAATCGATGTGAGTAAAATATTGTTTAATTAAAATCAAAAGAAGTTAAACATGAATCATCATTTGTTTATAAGTAATTAATAAATGAATTTCTATTTGGCCATTTATTGAAAGAAAGACTTCATTTTTTACAGCAGAATCATGTACGAGTATCCCGCCAATAGTCCTTCGATGTGATAATGTGCTCTTAGACAACAATTGTGTATTATTTAAGCAAATTCAATAAACAAATGCCAAATTCGGCCATTTTCCAGTAGATAAGCTTCCCTTCTCAACAGAACCAACTATAAACCTCCCTGCAATGATCCTTTGCTGTGGAAATTGTGCTTTTCAATAACAATTGTTCATTATTCAAATACTTTCGATCAGCAAATGCATCATTTGACCATTTTTCAGATAATAATATTTTTTTTCATCATAATCAACTGAAATCAGTTCTTATACTTCTCAAGAAGGAATCAGCATAAAATAATAAGAAATGAAGGATATTCATTCATATAGATGGGACATGATTATGCTGAAAAAATTAAGTCTATCAGTTAAAAAATGTGACAGTGATGCATTTATTTATGAAACTTGCTTAATCAATGAGCGATTACTATTTACAAAACTCATTTTCCGTGAAAAATGACCATCAGTGAGAGATGTATAGTTGATTCATCTAAAAGAACTCAAGTTACCCACTGAATAAGAAGGTTAAATGATGAATTGTTTGTAAAACTTGTTCGAATAATAAGAATTTTTTGTTCAAAAGCCCACTTTTCGTAGGAAAGTACCATTGGGAAGAGATTTAAAGTTGATTGTGTAGAAAAAGCGAAATTTATCTGCCGAAAAATGGCCGAATTATGAATTTTCAAATAAAATTTGTTCAAATAAAACACAATTGATGTCCAACGGTACAAAATTAAATCGAAGGATGATAAGCAAAATATTTGTACTTGATTTTGCAGGAGAAAGCTGAATCTTTCCATAAAAAAAAGGCCTGATTGGGAATTTGTTTATTAAATTCTTATGAAAAATTATTAATTCATGTTTACACTCTTCCAATTCTAATGAAACATCATTCCACTTAAATTCCTTTCGAAAAATATTCGTCTAAAGTACTCTATTATCGCAAATAGAGAAAATATAAGTTCTTCTTACTAATGTGCTTACAACAATCTGAGGAAAAATTTACGTAAATAACACTGTTGTTCCGTGTATTTTTTCGTCGTGAAGCTGTTCGAGGAAGTTCTTGGCCTCTGCTTTCTTCACTGAGGCTTTAGGAAGTGAGGCATCTTAATGGAGTAATGCACTTTCCTCACTTGTGATGTTAAGATCCAGACCAGGGGTCTCGGCCGCCTGTTCCGCGGCTTTGAAAAGGAACGCTCCTTTGTCGATAATCTCGTGATTCCTGACCATTTTCAAGAGAGGATCTTTTCCACTTGCCACGATGTGAGCGTGAGATGTATGAGCGAAGAACGGACGAGTTGATGTGCAAGGTCTTCTCCATATGCAAGATCTAACGTGTGGCAATGTCAAAGGTCGTGAGCTCGCTCTTCGTCCATGGAACAGCCCCAAATGCATAGAGTAGAGCCGAGACGGAAAAATAATGTGTATCTTTCGTTTGTTTCATACATTATTTCGATAAATAAAATCAAAATTATACTGCACAACTTTCCGCCTGGATATGTCCAAGAAACGGTTTCTTTAATCTGAGACTAATGTTTTTTGAATGCAGGTTTACAGATTCAACTATTTTTTCTAATTCGCGCATAGATTTCTATTCTAAAATGTGTTATTTCCAAAACTGTGACCATTTTTTTCAAAATTATAAACCATTTGAAAGCTTATTCGAACGGTTTCAAACAGAAAATGACTTTACTGTGATTGAAAATGCACTTTGAAACATAGATATTATTATATTTCCCAACAAAGTTGGGAAAAACTGCTGAGTGGAAGAGAACAATAGCAATGATAATCTTTATTTTCCCTCGATAAAGATAAGTGCATATCATGAATTTGGATGACGGCATAATTATAATAATCAATGAAAAGTAAAGACTTATTTACTGAAATTCTTTGATTTTTTATGCTCAAATAAGATCTAAGTGTTCAACATCGTGCGATATTCTGTCTCATTTGGGACTGTTGAAATGAGGTGCAAAAAATAAGTTTATTGGCAGCATTTTGGAGCATTATATAAAATAGTTATAACATAAATTGAAGTGTGTGAAATAATCTTTTAATTTTTAAACGAGAACGTTAGATCTCTAATATTTTACGAAATATTACTTCTAAGAGACACTTTTCATTTAAAAAAAATATTTTCACTAAAGTAGAATTGAAGATTATCAAAGTAGATGCAATTCCATACAAATCTGAACAAAATCCGATGTTCTAGCTCTAAGAATAATAATCAATTATAAATCTAGAAAATTACGATGTTGTAGGTCTAATGAGTTCAGTTACGGCGTCCCAAAAAAAAACACGTTTTATGGAAAAATTATAGCTCTTTCTAAGATATTTTGTTCTTCTTGCTTTGTGTTGAAAAAATAAGGATTTCACTAGTGAATTTCCGTGTATGATGCAAGGAAAATCAAATATTCGAAGAAAGCTGAACGCTCTATAGTGTTTTTTTTGGACGCCGTAAATTTGAACTTATTAGAGCTAGAAAATCGTAACTTATTAGATTTTTATTTCTTGTTGAATATCTCTTCTCTTATGTATTTCGGACGAATATAGTTTAAGTAAAATGCATAAAAAAGAGACACTTCACGAAAGATCAAAATGAAAATATTCCTTCAACTAAAATCTGACGTTCCATGATTTTCAAATTTGCAGATAATTTGACCCACTCTTATTTCTGTTAGGACTATTTTAGGCGTGTATTGATCTAAAATAATGCAGAAATTTCCAATAAACTCAATTTTTGAACTTATTTTCAGCATTTTCAAAGATGCCAGGATATAGCACGGTCTCGTACAGAAATTATCCTACTTAGCCCCATTTAACTAGGGGCGCTGACAAGGCCCTGACCCGTATTTTTATTTCGAATAAAAGATGCTGAATTATAATCGGGCATTATTGGAGTTTTAAAATAGTGGTATCTTCAATTATTTACAAGCATACTTTCGTTGCTCCGACTTAAAAATGATTCGATGACATCTAGACATGAACGATATTGAGAATTTCGTTCAGTGACATCTTTACTAGTTTTTTGAAAGACGTCGTTTTTTATTGACCCAAGTATTAAATTCGTTTTTCG
>JAUMHM010105615.1:0-22425 GCA_032362435.1 Melikaiella ostensackeni
TTCACTGATGTTATATCCTGAATGCGGCTCTCTGGCACGCCTAGGTATAGGTAGGTCTCTCCAGCGCAAAGGTGTCTGATAGCGCTTCTGTCCACGAGTTCAGGGTCATCGCTAAAGCTAGCAAGTCGTCCTCGTTTCAAATGAATTTTGGCACACTTATCCAATCCAAAGTTCATACCAATTTCTCGTGTGTACCCCTCGACGATCCTTTGAGCATCCTCAAGATGCTGTGCACCAGAAGCATAGACCTTCAAGTCATCCATATAAAATATATGAGTGACCTTATGCTTACGATTATCAGATTCGCCGCAGAGGTACCCACGATAATTCCGTAGTGTGAGAGATAGTGGTAAAAGTATGATGCGAAAAGGAAGAGGGCTCATGGTGTCAACATGAAAGGCGCCCCTCTGGAAGGTGACGCTGTTAGTTGTCATGCGAAGTTTACCGGATGAGATGGTAAATCTGGTTTTCCAAAGGGGTACCAATCTCTCTATGCATTTCACTATGCGTGGATAAACCTTTAAGCTTTCCAGCAGACAGATGGTAAGTCTATAGGAGGTTGAATCGAAAGATTTCTGGTAATCAATTCAGGCCATTGACAGATTGCGATTGTAGGCTGCAGCGTCTTTGCAGACGCTTCCGTCGATTAGCAGGTTTCCCCAACAGCCTGCTAAACATCTTTTCGATCCACGTTGCTCGTAGATTTCTCTCCATATAGGTCCAATTGTTCGAGCAATCCTGTCGTTCAGGATAGCCGTAAAGGACCTTATACAGCGTGTTCAGACAAGTTATTCGCCTGTAGTTCCTTGGGCTGGACAAATCGCCTTTTTCGGTAGGAGTACAGTGCGTCCCAACACCAGCCACTGCGAAATAGGCGTCTCCGATTTTATATATGAGGTGAAGATCCGGGCCTGATGATGGTGTGTAGAAGGAAACTCCTTTCACCAGAAGTTTTTCATACCATCCGGTCCGGCAGTGGAGAAGTCCTTCGTGCCCCTCAATGCTTTATTCACCTCTTCGGCAGCCATTGATGGACATTGTTTCTCGGACGTTGAGAGGTTGTTGCACAGCTCCTTGATACGCATGATGTTCTCAGTGTCCTCATACATCGGGTGTTGAACATTGTGAATTTCTCTCCAAAAAGTCTCTATCTTCTCGGACGTAGGCGGATTATTGACAGAAAGAGGGGGGTCGCGGAAGAGGCGCGATGGGTCAGTGAGAAACTGTTGATTCTTCCTGACCCATCTCTTCCTCTTCTGTATTCTCCTTCTGGTGTCAGATAACACCCATATATTGTCAACAATGTGCTGCTTGATCGTCAGCAGCTTTGACTTGTTTAATGTGTAATGGTGGATCCTCAGTTCGTGAGCGAAATGAACAAGTGATTGTCCAGAGATCGAACTACTCCAAAGGATCCTCACGGAGTGCGTCATCCATTTCAGCCAGACCTTAGGGCTTAGGAGGAACCTGAATGTTGATGTTTCTTTTCGTCCTGGAATCGCTATCATCTTTCAGGGGGTGCCTCATTTCTTGCTGTTGATCTTAATATCGCTACCTCATTTTCGTCTGCGGCTTGTTCTTGTAGCGGTTAGAGAAGCGTTCTGCGTATACATCCTGTTTGCAAGAGGTTTTCCGCACAGTTTATCAACTTCTGTCTCGAAACGTGCGAAAGCTCTGGGTGTTTCTGGCACCGCAGAGTGTGCAGGTGCGCCATGTTACCGCTGCGGGCAGGTATAATGCTGGTATCGTAGCAATTCAGCAAGTCAACTCTGAGTCGATCGGTTTTGCCGATCTGTCATCGTGTTTCCATCCAAATTATTTGCAGCCCTCCGAACTCTAGGGTGGTCATCATTGTTTGCCGACTCATTGTCGGGTGCTCTGAGCGCTCGATCATTTTGAGCCACATTCACAACTGGGTTTGATGCTACCATAGTTGTTCTCACAAGAAGTTAAGGAAAGGGCTTGTTCACCCTTGCAGAGTCCCACATGCAAGGGTAAGGCTGATACTCTAGGAGGTCGCTCTGTATCACAGAGACACCCTTAGAGACACATCAGCCGTCACGGCACGGTCGTCGGCATGGTTGTTTACGTCTCAGCTTCGGGGTTTTCTTCGAAACCATCTCTAGACAATTAATCACGACTACTTATTAACTTTTGTAACCGTATTCAGCGAAAACCCTCGGCACTCAGGGCTGGTCATCTGCACTTCTTGCGAGTCCGCTATACGTCGAATTCGTAAAAAAATAAAATACTGACTATATACCTATATAACCCTTGCGTCTTTACTTCTATTTTCTCCCTCGTTCCTCCATTTAACAAGACGACTGACATACCAGTTACTTGTTTCGCTGATGCGGCTGGCATACCAGCTACACTCGGCCGGATCATAATCTCACCTCTCGCATCAGACAATAAACAGGTAGACGGCCCAGACCTACAAGTAGACGATAGATAAGAATCCCCGACTAGGACCTCTGATTTCCCCGTACCTCTGGTGATACTCCGGCTCACGCTTTCCTGTGGAAATCCCCAGATTAAATGTTAATCAAATCTTTAAGGGATGTTAAAACAATCATGAGATAAGTTCAACAAATTTGCTTGCTTGGAGATGTTTCTTGCATTTACTGTAATGTGATTTCCGACTCCAATAGTATAATCAAAAATCTTTCGTGAGTTGCTTTTCAGGAAATCTTGATTTCCTCGTCTGAGTGCTTAGGGGATGTTTAAACAACCCCCAAATATCATGCATTTCTTGCATTTTTGAAACATCGTTTGTCGAAACAGTATATGTACCTATAATGTAGAAATAACAAAACGAGTGATGAAAATTGTATTGAAAACTTTATAGAATCTTTATTTAATTGTAAACTTCTTATGAATTATTTGCAACCCTAATTATTTCTTTATTCATTGAGTATTCTACTTTGAACCGAAAACGTTCATACAGCACATCTTTAACAAAATAATTAATTGTAACATTAATTTGATTTATTAAATATTTTGGAAGAGGTGATGATCTAGTCATCTTGAAAATTCCGTACGACTAGTCAATATTATAAGGAGTATTTGTCTGTTGATGGAAAATTCCGAAAGATGAGACACTTCGATAAATTAAATTATCTTTTTGAATTTTTTTTTGGGTCCTGTTCCGTTCCTGCATAAAAAAATTTTCTCCAATTCTTCTGATTTGATTTCGTCTTCTTTCATTAAAAGCTCATTTTTTCATGGAGGGAGACATACCGCAGGGAGACATTTTGCATGTGACTTGATATGAACCCAAATATCTTACATTTTCAAAACCTCAAATGTGGAAACCTTCTAATTAATGTATCCATAATGTAAAAATAACAGAAGGTGTAATGTAACTTTTTAATAACGCCGGAAGAGATTAGGAGATACTTTCTACTTCGAATACGTTCTTTCGAAGCATATAGTTTCATTTCAAACTACATTTCATTGGAAACCTGTACAAATTCATGTCTCTGAACATAACTCCGCCATTATATTAAATCGGAATGAAAACTATGCTTTAATTAAGGGACGATTTATTGTTATCAAAGGCGGTAGGTCTCAAATTCTGATCTCTGCATTTTTTTATGAAAAACGACTTGAGCGCTGACTTCACATGAAGCTAGCACCGCATACCTGCAATTTAAAAACTTGTTATTCGATAAACCTGAGTTTCCTTAGAAATTGAGGGCTTATTTATGGCTCATTAATGACTGAAAAGAACTATGAGGCCCAAATTTCGCGCTCTCCAATTTTTAATAGAAAATAGCTTATGCGCTGCGCTTACATGAAGCTAAGACCGCTACACCACTAGCTTCAAAAGTGTTCCCTTGATCGATCCTCGGTTTTATTAAAAATAAAGGGCTACTTAAGGACTCTCAAACTGTCTAAAGTATCCTATTATCATGAAACATTTCTTCAACGCCGAAGGTCTAGATACGCGAAAAGCATGAGCTACGGCACGCGACTAAAAAACGGTATCCAACGGCACCATTTGTTTCGCCAAAGAAATCTTTTTTTAACCCCAGATCATGTTTTCTCGCAACACTCTCTACAGGTATAAAGGCTGTACAAAAATCGTGTAATGCTTTTTGTTTTTACCTTGAGGGTGGATGGGAGGGGTCGTGAAAATATTTCGATAAGTGAGAGATTAGCAGAAATACACAAGAGTTAGAAACAAAACTTTTCAGAAAGCGTTACGTAATCATTAAATTAAATCATTTAATCAATCTTATGAGAGCAGGATTAACCAGGCATTCTCAATTTTCTTCAGGCTTCATGCCGTATTGAACTATTATGAATAAGATTTTTTATAACATAACATGCAGTTCACGACGCTTCATGAATTAGGATTCGGAAAATTATCTTTACAAACGATTGAGTATTCATAACATTTACATTTTTAATTCATTACTAATTGCTGCAAAAATATACAAAGAATGAAATCAAAGTAGTTGAAAAAACCTGTAGCTTATGAAAGTAAGTTTGCAAAAGTATAATGAATTTCAAGAATTTTCATTTATTAATAAAATTTCTTATGCAATTAGGTTTAACGTATTTGAAACCAAAGATTAAAGAATTTCTGAGGAATGATCTCTACAGTCAAAATTGGGAGCAGTATCTGAGTTGCATTTTGGAAATATACCTCAGCAGGTAAACAAATTTGTTGGAATACTTAACGAGGAGATGATGCCTTGAATTATTTTCTTTTGGAATTATTGGAATCTCAAAGCTGACTATCAATGTTTTAAACTTGAGACTACTAATTTGGTAATTGACTAATTCATGAAATTCTTATGAAATCTTGAAATCTTTGAGGCTTTCAATTCGAACCTTGAACTAAAATGTATTCAATATCCAACAGCTTACGTAACTAACACGCATTTATTATAGAATTATTCTATTATGATAAACTCCTTCAAAAAAACAATGTTGAAAGTTTCAATTGAGAATTCTTCTGTTCCAAGCTCTTTCAGTTAATAATTCTACCAATTTGAATATTTAATTTCAAAATACAGTCTACTTTTCAAGGCCTTTGAATGAAAATTATTCGATTTAGAATTTTACCAATTTGAAATTGCCTTTATTTCATAATGTTCAATATTTTAATTGGTTTTTTTTTTAACCATAAATGCTTTTAAATATATTTTTGAAAATCTCAAACCCAAAGAATTTCCAAATAAACGAACGAAATTAAAATATAAAATTTTACTCTGAAATCCTTTAGGTCCTCAGAAATCTTATGAAATGTACTGGATTCCCATGAAAATCGTTTTTTATTATGAAATCTCCTCAGATAATTTGAATTCCTCGGGAATATTCTGAAATCTTCAGAAAAAAGTCCTTAGAAATTCTGCGCTTCATGTAAATTCAGTGAATTTTGAAGAAAACTTGAAACTAAATTCGAAAACAATTTCCTGGAAATCAAATGACTTTTCCAATCATCATTTTAAGGAGTCCGAAAAACGTAAATTTTGTTTGTCTCTATTAAGTTACTTGAATTTTCTACCATTCTAGCTTTTCAAGAACTTGACAAATCGATTTAGCATTTGAGACACCTTTTTGGGTCCCAGAATAAAGGTCACGTTCTTTAACCAGGTTAATATAATAAAAAAATGAAGAGCATTTCCAAAATGGAAGATCAAATTTCTCTAAGAGTTGTTCTGTTGGATGACAAATTCTCAAAACTTCCAAACAGAAGCAAACGTTATCTTTTTACCATATTAAGAAGTTCTGGTCAAAGTTTCTAGTGGATGTTAACACGAATCATAAATTCTAAAAGTACTAGGACTTTAAAAAGTTCGCAAACTACCAAATACCAATTCTTCGATAGGACAAAAAATTCAAGCGCAGCTCTAGTAAATGTTAAAAATATTTTTTGTTTAAACATTCATTGCAATACTGAATTAATGTAAAGACTTATCAAAATTGAAATAAATATCTTTTTGTTTTTTTTTTAAATTATTTTGTCTGCGTCATCTCATTTTCAAATCTAACAACTTAATCGCGAATGTCGATATGAGAATGTTACATTATAATATCACAGACTTTTTGAGAACGAGTTCAATATTAGTGAAATTGAGGAAAAAATTTTCGGTTACGATTTCTGACCATAGTTCGGGAGGAGTCCGAGTTACAATTTAGTATTTAAGTTTTAATGTTATATTAATATTACGTGATCATCTGTACATAAACACGATGTCAACAAAGCAATAAACTTATTCTTCGAGAATTTTATTACATAAGGAGCAAAACTTAGTAATAACTTTATATTATATTTATAGCTTTGTTGACATCGTTTTCTGTGCGGATGAGTCAACTTTATTTTCAATATTTTTATGGGTATATTGAAATGAATACACAAACCTATTTTCAAGTATTTGGGATCAACTTTTTTTTCCTGGCTGGATTGAATAACCCTTTGGAAATTCATTAGGGCTTCCTACCGTAGCTCAATGAAAATGCCAAAATCATTGAAAAATAATGGACAGTGTCTATGCGTACAGAAACATTTGGCTATTTGTACCGAAATTACGGTACATAGTCTCTTTTCCAGCTCCCGCCATTCGTAACGAAAAAATCCGGCTAATCCGGGTATTGGAGGTTTCCTTATTTTTCTTTGGATGCTGGACGTTAAAGTGGGATTTAAAATTTTATTTATCATAAATTTAATTTCTTAAATTTTAAAAAGTCTATTGTGTGATTCATAATTTAATTCATATTGTACTCTCAAGAATCAAAATATGATATAGAGAATTCTGATTATAGAGTTGATCTTTGAGAATTCAGATAGACAATTTAATAGCATTTGTAGTATCTTATCGTAACAGAAGCAACCTTTCTGAATATAAAAGACAATACTATTGTTGCTTACTAAAACAGAAACGATTTTCTGGGCCTCTTCCGTTCAGCAAACATTTTTCCAGGACACTAAAAAAAGCAAAAAACTGAGCCTTTTAGACCTGAAAAAAATCTCATTTCAAATATTGAATACTGAACTACTAAATCAAAGCATGTAAAGCATCAGAAGTCTCCTTAACTGAAAGCATCCGAAGTTAAAATAAAAAACTTTTAATTCAGCAATTCATTAAACTCTCGATAATGTAAAATTTTAACTAGAAGCCCTTTACGTCTCTACTACCATCTATTTTTGTGAATTATAATTCTTAATATCAATTAACATTCTCTTATTCTACAGGTTGAATAAGGTTATTCATAAGCTTTTCAATTATCACCAGCATTCCCTAAACAAGTAGATATTTTACCTCATAAAATGCAAATCAGCAACAAATTATACTTTTTTTGTACTCAGGGTTCTTTTTTTCCGTCCGAAAAGTCCAATAAGAAGAGTATAAAAATTTTTTCGATCAATAAATAATAAATTATAATTTCAAATGGAAAGTGGTTGAAGTAAGCATTCATAAGCGAGTTAGCATTCAAAATTAAACAATTTTACTTCGAAATCAGCAACTTAGAAACTCAATGATCTCAGATTAAAATTTTGGAAACAGAAACGTTCAAAATTAAACGGTTTTGAATTAGTATCTTGAAAATTGGATCATTAAAAATTCAAAGCAATTGAAACTGTATTGTTTTCAATTGGAAGCGTTTAAAATTGAAGAATTAAAAATTGAAAACTCATGAATTTAATGAATTTTTAATTCGGAGCGATTAAAATTTGACAAATTGAAATTCTAGAATCTTCCGTCATTTTCACCGTTGAAAATAAAAAATTTTAATTCATAAAATTTTAAAATTAAATTGTTTGAAAAAACGTTTGAAATAAAGTAATTATAATTGGAAAGCATTAAAAATGAAAATATTTCTACCAAAAGTCAAACAATTTCAAGATATTACATCAAAAATCAAAAATTAAAAGAAAAAGGATATGAAACCACATCCCTATGATTCCCATTCTAGAAATATCACAATTTTAAGTCTTTCAATTCGAAGTTTTTTTTCTAAATTCAGTTTGAAATTTTCAATATTTTGGAACACTTTCAAGAAAAAAATCAAATTTTCACTGATTAGTTCTACAATCTTCTCATTTTTAAGGCTTGAATTTGACAGATTATTTTCATAATTTTAAATCTTTTTGGATTTATTCTGGAGGCATTTAATTGAAAATTGTGTAGTCACAAATCCTTACAACTGAAAATTTTGCAACTATCAAGCCTTTCAATTTGATATTTCACCATTTCGCAAAATTGAAAACGCCAGACAATTTTGTACGTTTGAAACTGAAACAAAAAAATTTAGAATAATTAAATCGAAACTATGAAATACAGGATTGAATATCAAGGCACTCAGTATGAAATTTTGCAATTTTGGAAGATTCGATAGTGGAACTGACATGACATTTTTAATATTTCAATTTGGAGCTATTGTCGGTATGTGAGGAATTCAATTCAGTGAGAACAACATTCTTTAAATTGATATTGGAAGAGTCATAATTTGTTGAAGAGGATATTATCTACTCAAAACTTACTGAATGCTTATTTTTACAAATATATAATAAAATGTTGATTTGTCAACCCCCCTCCCCCTTACCCGATGAATATGTGTATCAAAGACAAAATTTTGACTTCACAAGTTATCATTGAATATTACCTACTTCACAATTAGACGCTATTTCAAAATAAAACATTAAAAATTGTACGAAATTGTGAAACTTGGAATTGGAAACCTCCAAAAATGAGGAAAGTTTGAACCAAATAGTTGTGAATTCAAACTTTTAAAGCAAAAAATCTTCAGTTTCAAGGCCTTGAAGATTAAACTGTTTTAGAATTTCGCATTCAAAACAATAACTTTAAATTGAAATCATTGAAATTTTGAAAATGATAAATATCATTACTAAGAATCATATGATGTAGTATGAACTGACACTTGAAGTGAATGGATAGATTTCTTCACTAAAAATGTGATTTCTGTCCCGCGAAAAAATCACCCTCATTTTTACCGCTCAAAATTAAGGTATTCGGAAAATTGTGAACCTCTAAAGATTAATTATTTCAAAAACGTTGAAATTATAGGGTTTCTGAATGGAAGCTTTCAAAATTAATGAATTCAATTTTGAAATTTTGAAAAATTGCTAAAAGATAACTTCTGTTCATACACATTGTTCATTTCTTAGAAACAGGTCGTAGGAAATTCAGAAAACATGAAAAAGGAATCATTTTTAGCATTTGAGTCGACCTGTAGCCCACAATATTCAGTTGGTTCATCTAAAAATCTTAGGACAAATTTACTAGATGAAACTCCAGGGCGATTTTCCCAGAAATTTTGTTTCATCGCTTACTTCTAGAGATATTTCACATTTTAAGTCCAAAGTTCGTTATTTCACTTATATCATCAGCTATTCATTTGAACGCAGCCACGGCTAATTTATAATAGAAAAAAATGGTTTGAAGTCATCATTTCTCCCAAAATGAAGAACCGAATTCATCGATTTATAAAATGATGTGATTAGAAAGGAAGACCTCTTTTTTATACAAACTGCTTCTGTTATCATTAAACGGAACTTAATGTCAGTAAATGTAAAATTGAATGCAAACTTCAATTCTTTGAAATCCTAGAGTATTCCTTAATGGACAAAATGAGCTATTGTTAATTGAAATCTGAAGATTCCCGTAATATAAACTTGGAGAAAACTGCATTAAAAGACACTTGATTATAACCTATTAGTCAAGGACAAAATCTATTTTTATCTTTTAACCGAAAATTGAAAAAAGTCGATAACAGGTGAAAAACAACGTCAGCTAAGTTTATTCCATTCTGATAAGATTTTGCTGTCCTCGTCGGTAGGGATTGAGAATTTTATAGAAACAAGTTCATAATTTTTTTATACATTTGAGGCTTCGTATTTTGAAACCATATATGTATCTACGATATAATGTAAATATAATAAAAATATTATTCAAAATTCTTAGCAACGCCGGAAGAGTTTGAGAATTACATTCTAGTTCGCATACATTATTTAGAGGCATATATGGTTTCATTGTATACTACATTTTATTGGAAACAATCACGGTAATCTACGCAGCATTTCTAAAAATAATCAAACTCATGACTTCTGGAGAGATTGGGAATTTTTTGAAAACAATTTTATAAACTTCTTGCATTTTTAAAACAGCGTATGTCGAAACTATATACTCGTACGCATCTATAATATAAATATAATAATAATTTTTCGAAAACGTCAAAAGAGTATGAAAATATTTTCTTATTCGCATAATTTCTTCAGAGATACATAGTGGGTACTGTTTACCTGATTTTATTGAACATACGCACATAACTCCGAAGCAGCGATTCTTGAAATTATCAAGCTCACGTTTTTCAGTGAAGGATGTACAAAAATTATGTAATGCATTTCTGTTTTTCCTTTGAGGGTAGGGGGAGGAATCGTGGAAATATTTTGATACGCGAAAGATTAGCAGAAATAGACAAACATTTGAAGACAAAATTGATTAGAAAGCTTTATATAATCATTAAAAGAAATCATTCAATCAATTTTATAAGAGCAGGATTAAGTTGGCATTCTAAAATTTTTTTGGGCCTCATGACTCGAACCATTATGCATAAGATTTTTCATATCTTTGCATGCAGTTCACGACGCATCATGAAATAAGATTTGGAAAATTATTTCTCCTAACAATTGAGTAATCATAACTTATACATTTCTAATTTACTACTAATGACAGCAAAAAAATCACAGAAAATAAAATCAGAGCAATCATTAATACCTATAATTCAAGGAAGTACGTTTGCAAAATTATAATGAATTACAAGAAATCTTATTCATTTTTCTTATATAGCTATTTAGGACTTTTGCACTGTAACAGAACCAATAATCTCGTTTCTTATGGAATTAGGTTTTACATGTTTAAAACCAAAGGTGAACGAATTTCTGAGAAATAATCTCTACAGTATAAATTATAAGCAATATCTGAGTTGTGGTTGGCGAATATAACTTAGTGAGTAAACAAATTTGTTGGAAAATTTAGTTGTAAATATTATAAGATGTATTGGAATCCCATAGAAACCGTTGAAATATTTTAAGAAATAAGTTTTGAATTCTGCCCGTCATGTATATTCAATAAATTTTGAAGACAACTTGAAAACCAAAATGTGAAGCAGTTTCATGGGAATGAAAACAACTAGAAATTTGAGCGAAGTTTTTAGTAAACGTTGAAAATATTTTTTCTTCAAATATTCGTTGCAATATTTAATTCATGTAAAGGCTTATCGAAACGGAAATAAACATGTCTTTGTTACTTTTTTATTATTTTGCCTACGTCATCTTATTTTTCAAACTAATAACTTAATCGCGAGTGGCGATGTGGAAATGCATTCCTCAAAATCACAAGCGCTTTGAGAACAGGCTTCAAATTGGTAAAATTGAAAAACAATATCCAGATCTGATTTCTGATTATAGTTCGCGAGGAGTTTGAATGACAATATTGTACTTAAGTTTGTCAATATTACATGCTCATCTGTACGTAAACACGTTATCATCAAAGCAATAAACTTATTATTCGAAAATTTTTTCTTGTACGGAAAAATACTTAGTGATACCTTTAGATTATATTTACAGCTTTGTTGACATCGTTTTTATGTGCAGATGAGTCAACTTCGTTTCGAATATTTTTGAGAGTATGTTAAAATAAATGCATGAACCTCTTTTTAAGTATTTGTAATAAACTTTACTTCTTCTGACTGGATTTAATAACCTTTTGGAACTCATCAATGCTTTTTATCGTAGCTAAATGAAAATTGCGAAATATAATTAAAAAATAATAAGTAGTGTTTATACGTACCGAAAAATTCAGCTATTTATATCGAAATTGTGGTACAGGTAGCCATGGCCAAAATAATAATACAAATAGTGGCCGTTAACTTCAAATAATTCTGAAGTTTGAGAAAGTAGCCTACTTGACTGTGAAATTCCTGGAAATTATAAAAAAAGAAAGAATCCAACGATAAAACTTGGACAACACACACTCGAATGTCTCGAATGAAATTAAAGAAACCAAAATAGAAAAAGTGGAAAGAAAAAGAAGGCAACCTACAAATCCTCTACCTTAGCATTTGGAGGTTTCCTTCTTTCTCTTTGAATATTGGACGTTACAGAAGAATTTACATTTGTATTTATCATAAATTTCGTTTCCTTGATTTTAAATAGTCTATTGTGTTACTTATCATGGAATTTAATTTATACTGTCAAAAGTCGAAATGTTATATAGAGAATTCGGATTATATAGTTGATCTTCAAGACTTTAGAAAAATAATTTAAAAGCATCGCCAGTATACTACCCTAACTAGAAAAAGGTTTTGAATGGAAGAGAATATCATTGTTGCATCTAAAAACAAAAATAGTTTTCTCAGCTTCTTCCCATCAGCAAACATTTTTCCAATACATTACAATTAGCAAAAAACTAAAATTTCAAACCTGAAAAATATCCAATTTTAAATATTGAACACTAAACTACAAAATCAAAGCATTTAAAGCACCAGAATTCTTCTCAACTTTAATTATCTGAAATTAGAATTGAAAAACTTCAGATTCATACTCATCAAACTTTTATTAATGTGAAATTAGAAATTAGAAGCCCCCTTCTTGTCAACTCCTATCTATTTTGGTGAATTGTAACTGTTAATGCCAATAAACATTCTTTTCCTTCTACAAGTTCAACAGCGTTTTTTATAACCTTTCCAATAATCACCGGCATTCTTTGAAGAAATAAATATGTCACCTTATAAAATGCGGATCAACAACAAATTATACTTTTTTCGTACTCATTGTCTTTCTTTCATTTTTTTTCCTGAAAAGAAGGCTTAAGTTTTCCACTTTGAATGCCTTGATGGTGAAAAATAGACATATATCATTGAACAAATTCTTGAACATTTAGAGAACAATTAATTTTTCAAACAATAAATAATAATCTATTATTTCTTATAAGAAGAGTTCAAATTGCTCGAAAGGGAAAAATTTTCAATCATGAGCTTTCGAAATTGAATTACTATAAAAGGAACGCTTAGAATAAAGTCACTTTGGATGGGAAACATCAAAAATGAAGAAATTCCATTATAAAACGTTGAAAATTAAACAAATTCGAACATCAACCAAACTGAAAAATCTGTTAATTATCAAGAATTGTGATATTGAAAGTTTTTTATACGAAAACCTTTTGGAATTTCCATTACTTGAAGTAAATTTAAATCGTTTAAAGGTTAACAATTTAAAAATTTTTAATTATACTTTTAAAATTCAGCCATTTCAACTTTAATTGCAAAATTACGAGGATGACAGGGGAAAATTGACAATACAGCGTTCAACGTGAAAATTCAGGATTCTAAATTTGTAACCATTCAAAATCAGAAAAATAATTCAATTACTGAGGTATCAATTTCAGATAGTTTGATTTTTATCTACTTTGATTATAACTAATACAATTTTTAACTTTTCAGTTTGAAATCGTTCCATTTTCAACACTTCGTTTAGAATTATTATTCATTCTTGCAATGTTCCATTCAAATATTTGTCAATTTCAAATGATTCGTTACAAACCAGATCGCTGTGATTTCAATTTCCGAAATATCACAATTATAAGTCTCTCAATTCAATTTTTTCCAGTTGATTTTGAAATATTTTATATTTTGGAACATTTACAATTTTTAATTTTCAATTTGGAATATGTAAATCAAAACCATCAAATATAAAATCGAGTATCGAGACTTTCAATATCAATTTTTGCAATTCTAAAAGATTTGATCCTGGAATTGACATGACATTTTTAATATTTTAATTTGAAACTATTATCGAATTGACAGGATTTGAATTCAGTGAGGACAATATTTTTTTAATTGATATCAAAAGAGTCACAAATTGTAAAAGAGGATATTATCCGCTCAAAACCTACTGAATGCTTATTTTTACGAATATTTAATAAAATATTGTTTTCTTAATCGCGCCCTTTTCCCTCCACCGGTAAATATGCGTCATAACAACAAAATTTTGATTTCATAAATTATCATCGAACATTACCAATTTCAGAATTGGACAGTATTTCAAAATAAAACAATCAAAATTGTACAACATTATGAAATTTGAAATTGGGAACCGCCGAAGATTGAGAATTTTCAAACCGAATATTTTTTTATTCAAGCTTTTAAAGCAAAGAAAAACCTTAGTTTCAAGGTCTCAAAGATTAAACTGTTCTAGAATTTTGCATTTAAAACTATAATTTGTAATTGAAATCATAGAAATTTTGAAAATAATGAATATTATTAATAAGTATTATATCATGTAGCATCAAGTGACATTTAACGTGATTGGATAGATTTTTTTACTAAAAATGTCGTTTCTGTCCCAAAAAAAATCACTCTCATTTTCGTCGTTCAAAATTGATAAATTTATAATATTGTGAAGGGCTTAGGTGTCATTGTTCTGAAAATGTTACAAATTATATGCTTTCTAACTGTGAACTTTCAAAATTAATGAATATAAGCTTGAAGCATTAAAAATTAAACACCTACAAACTTCGTTCAAAAACAAGTTTAAAAATTGAAGCATTCTTATCAAGATTCGCGGTAGTAAATTACCGCCAAGTAAAAACGCGAATGTCTTATAATGTCTTATCTCGAAATATGGTATTTATGTCTTTGGCCGCTTTTGTGTATAACTCAGTCAATTCTGCATCGATTTGTATAAAACATTTTCAAATCAATGAAAACTTGCCTAAAAATAACTTCTGTGCATACACATTCTTCATTTTTTAGAAACTGCACAAAGAAAATTTAGAAAAAATGAAAAAGGTACCATTTTTAGCATTTCAGTCGACCTGTAGCCTACAATATTCAACCGGTTCATCTGAAAATTCTAGAAAGAATTGACTAGATGAAGCTCCAGCGACATTTTTCAGGAAACTTTGATTCATTAAATATTTTTTTGAGATATTGCACTTTTTATGTCCAACATTCGGAATTGATAATTTCAGTCGATCCGCAGCTTGCAATATTCAATCGATTCATCTGAAAATGTCACGATAAATCGACTAAATTAGGAAACAGGGAAATTTCCAAAAAACTTTTGATTCATTACTCGTTTCTAAAGGTATTTCACTTTTCAAGTCTACAATTCGTTATTTCAGTTATTTTTTCAATTATTTATTATTCTTAGGTACCTAAGAAATCTGACTATACGTACCGAAATTTCGTTTCACATAACCACAGCCCATTTATAATAAAAAAAAATTAGTTTGAAGTTATGATTTCTCAAAAAATAAATGACCGAATTCACTGATTTAAAAAATTATGTGTATTGAAAAAAGAGTTCCTTGTTCATATGAATGACTTCTGTTATCATTAGCTGATTGCTTATATCAATAAATGCAAAATTAACTGCAAACTTGAATTTTATAAAATCCTAGAGTATTTCTCGAAAGACAAAACGAGCTATTTTTAATTAAAATCTAAAGATTCCCGCAATCTAAACTTGGAAAACACTGCATTAAGGAAAAAATCGATTGAAACCGATTATTCAAGGACAAAATCCATTTTCTTCTTTCAACTAAAAATAGAAAAAAAAGATGAAAACAGGTGAAAAATAACAGCAGTTGAGTTTATTCTTTTCTGATAAGATTTTTCTGTCCTTGTCGGCTTCACAGCGGGCTTTCAGTTTAAATGTCAAATCTATCTTTCTTGAGCCTTGAGTGACTTCTAAAAATTAATTTATCGAAAAAGGAAGGAGCACATGGTAATTTTTTCTCTAAGGGGCATAATCTCAGGGTGCAAGCCTTTCGAATTTCAATCAGATGTATTTTGGTACAATCAGTGTCACAATTTTATATCTTTTGAGATGCTTTTACCTGAGAAACAATCTGCTTGAAGAGTAAATTAATACATATACTTTCTTTTTTGCACAGAAAATATTTTTGAAGGTATATAATTGAAAATGTTAGCAATGTGACGTTTCAGAAATTTATACTTTTGAAATTTTCGGTTGAAAGTTTTAATGAAAGGTTTCAAAGTCAATGAAACATTCGAAAGTTCAGCATTTTGAGCTATATTTATGATAATTATAGATGAGAAATGCCTAATTCACATTAGAAAGGCTTCTTAATTTCAAAAACTACATCTTACTCTAAAAAAAAGTTTCAAAACTGATTTTCTACTCATGCGAATATGAATTTGAAAAAAATGAATTGTCAACCAAAAAAGATTTTCATTTCAAATCAATAACAGTTGATTTGAACCAAAAAAGACGAATGAGAAAGGAAATTTATTTACTTAAGGCTCTATCGGCCTCAAGGAATACATTCTCATCATGATATTCGCGCCTTGCGTTAGATTTTCTGCGCTCACCGTATAATATATACAAGTAAATAATTAAGAAGACGATTAAAAAAATTATTTTGGTTTACGATTGGTTGGATTTTGCCTTCATTTCAGGACACTTAAAGAGTATACCAAAAGCCAATCTAATCGATCAATTCTTTCGAAAGTTATCGTGCTCACCAGCTAAAAATCTACAGACACACAGACACACAGACAGACAGACACATTCATAAAAACATGTTTTCCGGGTTCAGGGGGTCTTGAAACGTGGACATTTGACAAAAACGGGGGAGTCAAATTTGACACAAATCTAATGCATTCTCTTATGAGAATGTAAAAATGAGTTTTCTACAGGACAGTTGAATTTTCAATCCGCATATATGAATTTCCAACCAAAAATTTTATTTTCTTCCAAAAAATCAATTTTCAACCTGGTAGTTGAATTTTAAACTAAAAACAATCACATTTCAACCAAACATGGAATACTTTAAATTGCACTTGAAAAAATTGATTTTCAACAAAGAAAGAAAAAATCGTACCAAAAGAGTTAAATTTTCAACCAGAGATATGGATTTTCAAAGAGTAAAATGAATTTTTAACAAATTAGTTCAACTTTCAACCAAGTAGTTGAGTTTTCAGTAAAAAAATTCGAAATGCAACTGTTTTGTTAAAAAGTCGTACTCTTCATCGAAAATTCAAGTACTCGGTTGGAAGTTGAACTACTTTGCTAATAATCTCCTTTCTCTTGAAAAAATTAAATATTTGGTTGAAAATCCATCTTTTTTGTTTGAAAGTTCAACTACTTGATCGAAAGTTGAACTACTTGATCGAAAGTTGAACTACTTTAGAAAAATAATTAATTTCAAGATTCACCTCTCTGGTTGGAAATTCAATTGTTTTGTTAAAGATTAGACTTTTTTTATTAGCCTTTATTTTTTTATATATTAGCCTTTATTTATATTAGCCTCATGAGCATGAAAATTCAACACTTTAGGTGATAATTAAACTATCTTGTTGATAATTAACACTTTGGTGCTGTTAAAAATTCTATTCATCATAAATTTTGCATTCCGAAACTTCCACAGTGAAAGTTTCCAAATGAAACTTTCAACAGTACATTGCTAGAAAATGTGTTGAGGGATAGGCTAGAATTTTTTACTAAAAAAAACACGTGTATATCTATTCGCAAAAGGTGAAAAATTGAAGGAATGACCCGAGTCAAAACCAAATATTTGGGTCTTTTATTTCCACCGTAATGCGAAGATTCAAATTTTATTTTTGAGCATGTTCTTGAATCCACCCATTGTCAAATTACCGTCTTCTTGATAAAAGTACAATTTCATTTCATTAAACTGCTTCTTAGTTTATTTTGATCACGATTCAGATGTGATATACTCGTATTTACAGTTCAGCTCAAAGGCTCCATGAAATTGTGAGAAACAGTGATACAGAAAAATAGAAATTATGCATATAATAATACAAACACGCATACGCGAAGCCCGTTATAAAAAGTTTTCACAGTTAGGATAAAATCTAATGAAAATGAATAAACTTAGCTTCTGTTATATCTTACTTTTTTTCGATTTTTTCCTATTTTTAGTTCAAAGAAGAAGATTGATTCTGTCCTTGACTAATTAGTCTTAATCCAGATGGTTTTAATGCAGTTTTTTCCAAGTTTAGATTACTAAAATGTTCAATTTTAATTATTAAATCCAATTTTTCTGCTAAGAAACACTACAATTTTGTATTCATATAGGGCTCTCGATTTATGCTAGGCCCAATCACGCAGTCCTTTTAGTAAAGAAAACCCATGGGTACTCTGATTTCATACGCGAAGCTGGCACTAGCACACCTATAATTTTGAGGCCAGTACTGCAATCAATCTCAGTTTTATACCAAAATTGAGGGCTCACTAATGCATGAAAAGAACCCTGAGCCCTGAATGTGGGGCTCTACAATTTTTTATAAAAAATGGCTTTTGCGCTAAGTTCACGTGAAGATAGCACCGCCACATCTGTAGCTTCAAAACTCTTCATTTAATCAATTGACAGATTTCTTAGGAATGATGAGCTTATTTGGGGCTTTCGATCCATGCTTGGCCCAATCACTTACTTTTTTAAACGTTTTTCAAAGTGAGCAATGCTAACTTTTGATGGATTTGACTGTCTGTCGGATCTCGCGCTTCGCGCATGATAATATTTTTTTGTTCGCCGTACACCGAAAGTAAGCCTTGTCGGTGTGGTTTTGCGTGCGGAAAGTTTATTTTTCCGCACTAGTGCGGTAAAATCAAATTTCCGCACAAAAAACGACACCGACTTGGCTTAAAGGTTGAACCATTGACAACTGTAATATGGTGATTTCGAATTTTCTTTTGTTAAAGTTCATTCGGCTGTAACGAATACATTCTCATCATTGGTCTCGTGAAATTTTCTATATTATGTATAACTCTATTATAAGACATGTATATTATATTAATTACTGTCACCTGATTTTTGTAATTTATTATGCTTATCACGTAACAAATTAGATCAGTGTTTTTATTATTATAATTTCGAAAAAATTCGAACTCGATTCGTTACAAATTTGTCTCTAATGAGCCGAAAAGAAAGTCTATTTTTAATTTGTGAGCCTATTTGTATTCTGTTTTTGGTGCATGAAAGGATTCATGAGAAAGTAAATTTAATGTCGATCGCAATAAAAAATTTAAAATAGGAACGCTCGGTCCATCAAAAGATTTCTGTTTTGGATCACATATTATTCGCAGCATGTTTATGAGATTAGCAATTTTCAGAAATGTTTGATTGCTCGAAATACATATTACCTTTTTACACTCTCATCTCAATGAGAAGATACTGGTTTTATGTGAAAATTGACTCTTGCGGATTTCATCAAATGTGGGTGTTTTCGGACTCACTGATTGAGAAGAAAATTGATTTTACTTCGGTGTCCGTCTATCGTCGTCGTTGTCATAGTCGTTTTAATCGTTGTCGTCTGTAAAAATGATAAGTTTCGAAAGAATTATCTGATTGGGTTGCCCTTTGCCGTACTGTCTTAAGGCTTGAAATGAGCACACAAACTTGTTAACTAGAAATTTTTGACCAACGGCTCTGGTTTTATACATCGAAAAGTGTATTCAGAAAATTGAGAATTCCACTTCCCAGCAAAACTATATGAGATGCGAGAAAATGTTTACAGTAAAATGTTCATCTCGAAAGTACCTACAAATTTGCTAAAGACTATTTTTTGATTAGACACAAAGTTTTTCATTCAATCGTCAAAAATGTTATTAACAATAAGAAACTCCACTTCCCGGCAAAACTATACGAGATATGGAAAGAATACTAGAAAATAAAGTTCTTCATCTCAATTAGTTCTACAAATTTGCTTGAAACTATTTTTTTAATGAGACTCATAGTTTTTGTTTTAATCGTGAGCAATTTTATCAAAAATGAAAAATTTCATTTTCCGGTCAAACAATAAAAGAGTCAAAAAAATTCTACCAAACAAAATTATTCACCTCAAAAAGATCTACAATATTCTCCAGACTATCGTTTAGCAGAACACATACTTTTAGTTTCAATCGTAAAAAATAACATTGAAAATCAAAAAATCAACTTTTTCGAAAAACGACACAAGCTACAACAAAATTTTTGATGACCAAATTTTTACCGAGAAAAGGTCTTATTAACCATTTGTCCATGAGATGGGTAGTTTTCATTTTAAACGTAAGAATGTGACATTGAGAAAAACTTGAATTTACAGAAAAAAAACATAAGATAAAATAAAATGTTTAATGACATAATTTTCCACCTCACACTAAAGTCACGTTAATTAATTAGACTCTATTCTTATGAAATTTATATTTTTGCAAGTAATAAGAGTACTAATCTGATCTGTTACGCGATAAACATAATTAACTGAACAAATCAAGGTACAGATATTAATATAACATAAATTTATTACAATAAAGTTCAACATAATGCTGAAAATTTCGCGTTTTCGACAGACTTTATTCGAGTGCGAAGCGCGAGACACGTGATGAGAATGTATCTTATCTTCTTTTACTTTTTCACAATTTCTTTTCACAATTTTCGGTCCTGCTTTTTGATTTATTCAGTCTTGACTTTGGAGGTTAGAATATTAAAATAGATTTCTAGTTTTTGCTAAGCGAAAGTTATGAGGCTTTCTCCTTTAATTCGTGATACAGGAGAACTAAATTTTATTAATTTACTTATCCAACCCCTTTCCCGTTCCAATGAAATCTCTCAAAAATATAATTCTGACCTCTTCACTGGTTTTCCAGTCCTAATTTTACAAAATAACAAATGCACATAACCTCACTTCTTTTCTGTTGTCAAGAATAGAAATTATTGGACAACCCAATTCTTGGCACGGGTGCCAAGAATTGCATACGATTCTTTAGGCTGAAAATGTATTGGCATTCCCGATTATTCATTAAATAAATTATCATTGAGACTTGAATATTGTCTTTATAACAATTTTCATACTCTCTCGAAATTAGAAAAAAAAACAGTCCATTCACCTAATTATAACGTTGCTACGGTAGAATAAAAAAATGCAATAATCTAAAGATTTTTTTTGAGAAATCCTGAAAATTCTTGGCCTTCTGGAAACAAGCATCAATTTTTTAATTTCAGATTGTATATGTCATTATTTTGCACAAGATAAATACACATTACCACGTAAGAATGTCTGCGCAATGCAAATAATTTTTAAAAAATCTATGTATCTCTTTTCTGGCATTTTTTCGTAAAAACCAGAGAGGGGTGCCAAGAGTTGGTGCCCTGTCAACAATTGGGTACCTTACTCTATTTCCGATAAAATTTAGTATACAATGAAGCTATAATCCTCCAAAATATATATGTGTATAATAAAAAATGTTTTATACTCTCTTCTGATATTATTAAAAAGTTAATGTATTCTCTTTATTATTTTAACATTATTCAATATACGATGTTTCAAAAATAAAAAAAAATTTATGAACATGTTTTTAAAAAATTTCCTAGCTCTACCAATGACGTGAGTTGATCATTTTTCAAATATCTACGTCGAAGCTCTGTGCATATCTCCGATAAGTTTTAGTATACAATAAAACTATGAAATCATGAAAAATGTATGTGTATAATGAAAGAAGTTTTCTAATCTCTTTCGATATTACTGAAAAGTTAATCTATTCTTCTTATAATTTTTACATTAATCGTCACATGAGGTATCAAAATATTAACATTATTCAATATACGAGGTTTCGAAAATCTAAAAAATTGATGAGATTGTTTTCCAATAATTCCTAGACTCGACAGAAAATGCATTTTTAAGGCTAAAATTTGGAAAAAGTTTGGAAAACCTAAATGTTTGATAGTGACGTCATCTCTTCTGATGTTATTAAAAAGTTTCGGTACCGTCTTTATTATTTTTAAAGTATTCGATATACGAGGTTTTAAATATATAAAAAATATATGAACCCTTTTCCAAAAAACTGTTCATCCCTACGGAAGTCATGAGTTTGATAATTTTTAATTTTCCTGCGCCAGAGTCCTCTTTATCTTTTCCATGAAAGTTAGAATATATTAAAACTATATGTATGCCTTTAGAGAATATTTGTGTAACAAAAACCGTTCCTTAATCTCTGAAGATCTTATTAAAAATTTGCACTATTCTTTCTCAGTATACAGTAAAACTATCTGCTCCTAAAAAATATATGCGTACAGTGTACACAGAGTAAAAGAAAATTTGAATCAAAGAATACTTTTTCGATTCAAAGAATGGCAGATGAAAGTAGGGCCGAAGAAATATTTCTTCATTTGTAAGGAAATATTTTTTTGGTATTAGAGAAACGCAATGATGACTCAAATACACATTATTCGATTTGAATATGATCTTCTCAATTCAACGAATCGAATCGATGAATTAAAAAATATTTCCCTAGCTCCCAAAATCATATTAAAAAAGTTATATGTTTAGTTTAAAAAAAAATTCATCTGTATACTACATGGGCTGAAAAGTCTTCGGCCTGGCAATGAAAAAACGATATTTTGAATGAAAAATTGGCTTTATTCTTCG
>JAUMHM010105642.1:0-22421 GCA_032362435.1 Melikaiella ostensackeni
CAGAAAATCTTTTTCAATAAAGTTCAGCAACTGTATCTTTTGCTGATCTGAAGCTATTACATATGGTATCATCCACTTCACTTTATGAATTGTGATCTGAAATTGCTCTTCATTTGCTGGCTGTTGTCGATCTTGAATAATGGCATTCAAGTCACTGTGTGACTTCGTTAGGATAAGTTCATGTTTTGCATTCACAACGATTTTTGGATAGTCTTCAGCAAATCCCAAGATCATACTGAGTAGTATACTTACATCAAAGTATCCTTCATCATTGGTAAGACGTCTTGTTACTTCTAAGAGATCGATACATCCTGCATTCTCCATAAAATAATTTTGTCCAGGGGTAAGAGAGACATAGCCTTTAATAAAGCTTATAAGACCGACATTTATGCAACGATAAAACTCAATACCATTGAGTTCATAGCAAACTTCATCAAACGAACAGCAGATGGCATTGCTCGCTAGAGTTGTAGCAGTAATAGCTGTAACACCATCAGCCCTTGTTAATCTGACGTATACATGCAGTGAACTCTTGCTGGTTAGTATACATAAATCTTGATGCTGGACAGCAATGCGAATCTCATCACTGATGTTGAATGATGAGGATGATGCATAAGGCTGATGTGCATGAAGGTCATAGTGAGGTATAGACTCATCAAATCTCACTGATGCTTGAATGTTTAGTATTTCTTCCATTTTTATTGCAACAGAAGGAGATGACAAATATTTTGAATGGACGTTTTCATTTCTTTTTCCACGTGGTTTGACTTTGAGGCCAAGCTGTGTCAGAAAGAGCACGTTCAGATGTGTAAATGCCTTGCGTGCTGCTTAAGAACTGGCTTGTATTTGACATGTTGACACTCTTATATAGTTTCCTTTGTGATTGTACACAATACCCATTATGTTGATTTTATGTGTAATCGGAATGTTATGACCTCTCCTCGGAAATTCACCAAGTTTCCGTCCTGATCAACTATTCGGAGCTGAATTTGGTGTATTGTCTTCATGGCGATTGGGAGATGAATGACATGTGACGGAACTTCAACAATCTTATATCCTGGTGGTACAACAGGAAAGCACTCGTGTATTGTGTGCACTTTGTGTTCGTTGATGTAAGCTCGTGTAGTAATATTGTACTCAACTCGCAGAGCGTTCACTTTGAGAATAGCCACAGGTAGATCAGAAGTATGAGTCTTATTGGCTTTGAGAATTCGTGGTGTAAATCCCAACAATCGTCCAATAGAATCACTTGGTTGAAAGTTTACTTTACGATAACATTTAATTTTACTGCACAATGTGTTAATATTTCGCTTGATGTTGATTATAATGTCGTCAATTGCTAGAGCCTTCTGGACGAAAATCTCAATGTCTTCAATCTCATAGCTACCAGTAGGTATAATCATCACTCGATCATCAACATAGATTTTATTCTTTCCTATATCAACGTTCGAGATCGCATTGAATGTGAGCAGTTCAACAAGACCAAGTGCATAGTTCTTATGTAGAGAGAGTTCTATTGGTGGAAAATACTCTGCTTCTAACACAGAAGAGTTTCCAGTTATGGTGAGCGTAAATGATTCACCATGGTGATGTTATGCTCTATACTGACTCTAATCAGTTCATCACACACTCTTATGTAGACTGTACTTGTCTTTTATATTCAGCTGTCCACATAGAAATTTTAAACGCAAGTGCCCACACGCAACACTATCATAGTCTTGATATCTGTTATGATTGTACTTTATTACGCTACCAACACCGAAGTAATCAACAAGATCCGATGGCGGACGAAGATTACCGAAACTGTCAAAGTATAGAACATTGTTGCCGATTTTTCTGTACGTTACCCAATAGGTATCAGGACCGTAACTATCATCAAGGTTCACAATGCTGATTCAGTTTTATATGGTCCTTTCACTGGCAGTTAATTACGCATAAAGCCTCCACGAAAATGTGTAATCTTTAGACCCCTGGTATACTTGAACAGAACGGCATCAGTGAGTGCATGGTGTGGTAGCTTCACTGCGAGTTTTTTGATGCAGATCTTAGACGAAGTCCTTGTCCTTGACGATAGGGTTTCATATGAAGACGCAATCCTTTTTCATATGGTTTAAGGTGTAGTCCTTTTCCCAAAGCAATAGCCTCCATTGTCTGGTTGTGATGTTTAGATTCTGCAAGTTCTCGTTTGGCTGCGCTAGCGTCGTTCACAGCCTTTGCTACACCAGCTGCTCCACCAGTAAGTGCTCCAAATGCACTGAGTTCAGCAAAAATTGGGATCAGTGGCAAAACACCACCGATTTTAGAAGGTATTGGGAGCACACGCGGATTTTTCACTTGGTTTTTATTGCTTACAGTTTTGATAGCTTCCCGCGCCCCTTTGAGTGCAGAATTGATGGCAACTTTTGCATTACCACTTCGTTTCATTGTTTTTTTAGCTGCATTCACAACCTTCCTGAACGCTATTTGTTCCTTTTTTGAAGTTGGTTTCTTCTTCTTCTTTGAAATAGGTATTCTCTTGAGCCCCATACCAAGTTTCGCTTTGGCATTCATCACGTCAGTTATTGTCAGTGCTGCTGCTTTCTCATCAATTCTAGTGTCATTAGCAAAAACACGCTGCCAAGCTTTATTTGCTAATACACGATCTGCAGCGTTTCTCGCTTCAACATTCTCACGACTTCGTGAGTATGCAATGTCGTGTTCCTTACACGCTGCGTCTAGAGGATTGATACCCGGATCACCTCTAGCAAGTCGTTTGGCGAACTTAGTACCTGGACCACAGTACTCGTAGACAAATAAGTGTAACTCAAACGGCAAGTTGTTGATGACTTTGTTGACCAATCCTTTACCTCTATGATGACGACGTGACACTTAATTCGCTTTACGGTGCACAGTCATTCTTCATTGTATGAAGGTAGCACACAACTCACCTGAAAGCTATATAAGCCCGGTATTTATAGCCGTCACAACAGTTGAGATCAAGATGCGGTTTAAGACACAACCTTTCAAGTTTCTGGTAGTCAACTTTGACACCCTCATGAAAAAACAGAAGAAGAAGGGAGTAACACGTCATGGTAGTTTGCTATCAGACAGCATTCGTGGAGTGTTCTCTGGACCATCGAATTGCGGCAAAACAAATGCCCTACTCACTCTAATTCTACACCCGAATGGTCTGAGATTTGAAAATGTTTACGTCTACTCAAAATCGCTTAAACAAACAAAATACCAATTCTTAGAACGGGTGTTGAATTATATAAATGGAGTTGAGTATTTTCCATTCAGTGAGCATGAGGAAGTAATACCACCAAATGAAGCTCAACCAAATTCCATTATTGTATTTGATGATGTGGCTTGTGAGAAACAGGATAATATCAGAGAATCCTTCTGTATGGGAAGACACGCCCATGTTGACAGTTTTTACTTATGTCAGACGTACGTTCGGATTCCTGAGCATCTGATTCCAGATGATGTACACAAGGAGCGGTACAACCCAACTGATTCTGTCCGCACCGGCAAGAATATCAAGTACAAGAACTTTATGGCGAAACTGTTCAACGCATCACGCAGACGATCCTCAACTATTGGAGGTTTTTTACCACAGTATATGGTAGCAAGAAAAAATGTGAATACTGACTACGTCTACTGGGATGACACTAACGAACTAGTTGACCGTCTTCGTCTAATCCTAATATCTCAGGGAGCAGGCAACCCGAGTCATAACAATGAAATTATATCCATAATTAAGGAACTACGGGAAGCTGGAATCATATATTAGGAATGGACTCATAACAATATTGTCAGTATCACGATGAGTATCGACGTGTTTGGACGTCACCTGGATTGAACCGCTGCAACAAGCCGTGGGCCTCCTGGTGTTGGATTCAAGATCACCTCCGACGGCCTTTATGACATAGATAGCAAGAGACTTTGTAACGTTAGCGACGCCAAAGAATAATACGACGCAGTCAATTTAAGACTTGTCCAGCGCTTCGTACAAAACGAGATACGTACAGTGTATCAAGTTACATCGTCTGTGCGAGCAGAGATTGACAATAATAATTTGATGATACGTATCCTCAAAGAATCAATCAACAAAGAACTGAAAAACCTGCAGATTGACTTCCAGAAAGATTTGCCAATCCGCAACACTGAACTAATTGCTCAGTTGGACGCTCGATTCAATGCACTCGAAAATGGACAACGAGAAATTGTCAGTAGTCACAGAACTGCATAAGCCTGCTAGAAAGAATTATCCATGTCGCCGAGTGCAAATGCGTGGTATAGATGTGACTTGGCAGGCAGATTTGGTTGAAATGCTACCTTATGCCCACGAGAACAATGGTTACAAGTATTCACTTACAGTTATAGATATTTTCTTCAAGTACGCCTGGACTATTCCTGTTAAAAGCAAGAGTGGGCCAGATGTAACTTCAGCAATGCAGTCTATACTGGTGCAAGGTCGTGTTCCAAAAAACTTACACACTGACGAAGGCAAAGAGTTTTATAATTCACATTTTGAAAATCTCATGCAACGATACGGCATCAATCTACTCAACGCATAGTAATCTGAAGGCATCGATCTGTGAAAGATTTAATCGCACACTCAAGAACAAGATGTGGCCGCAATTTAGCTTGAGAGGCAACTACAAGCGGATAGACATTTTATCTGCTCTCGTCTTCAAGTATTACAATACCAAACATCGATCAATCGGAATGAAGCCAAAAGATGTGTCTGCTAAGGATGAAGAGGAATTAATAGAACGCTTCAAAAAACTAAGAAGTATACCCAGGAAAAGGCCAAAGTTCAAAGTTGGGGGCAGACTTCGAGTAAGCAAGTACAAGCACGTTTTTGAAAAAGGATATACACCCAATTGGACGACAGAGATATTTACTGTGGATCGAGTTGTGTCGACGAATCCAGTGACTTACAAGCTCAAGGACTACCAAAATCAACCTATCGCTGGTGGATTCTATGAACAAGAACTTCTTAAAGTGAAACATGCAGACATATATCTTGTGGAAAAAGTAATCAAGAAGCGTGGTAATCAAATCTTTGTAAAGTGGTTATATTTTGATAACTCGCACAACTACTGGATCGATAAATCTGATATGTAATCTACTTTGTGCAAAGTTGAATCAACGTTGAAGCAATGTTGAATCAACGTTGACACAGTGTTGAATCAACTTTCTGCAATGTTGAATCAACGTTAGAACAATGTTAAATAAACTTTGTGTAATGTTCAATAAACCAACGACGAACTAATGTTAAACTAAATATTTATGAATTACTATTGAATTTATAATATAAGTCTACGCTTGTACTAGTTGTAGGGATTAATGAATAAAAAAATGCAGTGGATATACACATGTTTTTTTTTATTTAATTAAACCATCTTGATCGAAATTCATAACTATTTACAATCAGGAAACCTTATAATTACTATTCCAATATTAATTATTCGCTAAATCTTCTAAAATGTCTAAGAGCTCCATGTCGTTGTCAGTTAGTCTGTCATCTTCATTATCATCGTCGTCGTCGTCGTCGTCGTCATTAACATCCATAACTCTGAAATGACCCCACGCAAGGGTGTCAGTGCTGTTCGAAAGTAAGTATCGCTTATCATCAAACGAGCTAGGTGCAATTTTTGTCTGTTTCACAGTTTCAAGGTTGTGTAGTCGAGATCGTCTAACATACTGTGTTCTCGTTTGTATACAAGAATTTTGCAAGCACTCGACGTAGTCATCAAAATTGATGCTTCTCTTTACAACGCCTGCTTTGACTCCTTTTACTCTTTTGATAAAGTCTTCACTATTAACGCGAACGCTGTACATCTTACTCCGCGAACCAACAAATTCTATAATTATCTCACCATTGCATTCATCCTTCATCAGACCCAAAACTTTTTTGTTGACTTGCGGCATACCAAAAACATTGTCTTCTGGGTACTCCGACGTATCAAATTTGTGAATATCGTTTTTCATATCTTCATAAATATTTTCACACTCAACGCATTGCAGTATTGAAGTCTATGTAACTCTTGAGCCATGTAGACTGATTGAATTTGAGAACTCTACGAATTTTAACAAGTTGAAGTCCATTAGCTAGTGCATGCTTGAGAGCTCGGTAATGGAGAACGTACTTTCCTTTCGGCAGGAGAGTAGTTAGGAGCTTCTCCTGACATGACCCTGGTGGTTTCAAGTGTTGCAGACAAAACGGCAAGTCATTGTGTGTTTCATGGAGTTCAGGTGGGTAATCCAAATCTACTTCTAGTATGTAACCAATGGGTGAATCGTCAGGAACATTGAAATCAAAATTTTGCAAATCTGTAAACCACTCGAAACCACCGTAAGGGAGTGGTTGTCTCATTGCCCATCCATATTGATTGTTGGCATGAAAATATACAATGTATATGATCTCCCCATTTTCATTGAAAACTGCCATGTATTTATTGTTGGCAACGGCATAGCGGTTGGGGCATTAGCTCACTCTACCCTTTTTGCCTTGCTCAATCATTAGCAGCATATCAACGTCAGTGAGGAGCTCAAGTCGTGCATTTGTATATTTCAGCATGGCGTTCCATTTCAAGCCAGGAGTGGTGTAATAATGTGCTGGATCGAGACACATCAGCCAAAAGCAGGACGTCGGTTTTCATATACAATTTTAGATATTCACCGAGAGTCTTAAGATTAAATGCACACCATACCTGTTGCGCATGAGCATATTCTTTATCAGATATTGATGAATTATTTAGCGTACTGTGGAATTTGTCTTTTGGTGGAAGCTGATTTTCTTTTAATCTTTCCCTCGAGTCGAGATATTCGTAGGGAAGAACACTCTTCCTAGTAAGAAGCTCAATTCTCTCTCTGTCAATGCCCAAGAACATGGAATTGATGATTTTATATTCAGTGAGATATGATGCTAACTTTTCTGATGATGATGCCATGAAACAGAATGAGTCTATGAACCTGAATTGTATCTGTGAATCTTGAACATACTTTGTGAATGAGATGTATTTTTCTTTATTCAAAGCGAGAACTTTAACTTCACCTTCAAATTGTGTGGCAACATCTCAAATGTCAAAGTGATTATCATATCCACTCAAATTGTGAAAGACAACAGGTATGGTGTATGAGTTCTGATAGGCTAGATTACAATCAGCGTGCGCGGCACCACGATATTTCTCAGTGAGGTGACAGTGATCACGTACTTTCTTCATTGGTGGATGTAGGGCTTTTTCACAGATGTGACATATTGTAGCTTCAGTAAAGGCTTCTTCTTGTTCTCGAGTCAATTTCTGCATAGGAATTTGAGATATAATTATCTTGTCACATTCCTTTGCAATTTCCAGTAACTCCAGAGCGAACCATTTTGCTGGTTCTGCATCATCGGGGCAGGACTCGTAAAAAGATAGTGATTCATCGTAACTGCACTTGAAGTAAGGGAACGTACCCATACTTCGTGACCCATTTTTTACAATTTTTTACCCCCCTTCCCCTCGGTGACCACCCGTAGTATATGCCAAGACCCCCCCTCCCCCTTTAGTTCTCACGTGGTAATTCATAAATATGGTTTTAAATCATTTTTTGCAAATAGAAAGTTAAAAAAAAATTAATTTGGCTCATATTTGTCTTTATTAATATGGCGCTTACAGCGTGACGCCAAGAGTGCGTGCATACCTATAATTACAAGTCAAGAAAATATTATCAAGAAAAAACTCATGTAAAAACATATTGTAACAGGAACTTAATTTACAAAAGTAAAAGTCTTTTCTTCTTTTATTCACGTTTATTTTTCAACTCAATCATCTTCAACGAACACGTTCCCAGCATCAATCCACTCGGACACATCGTAGATCACGGGGGTGGTAGCATCAGGAGTTTCCTCAGACGTGATTATTTTCTCCTCATCGACGGCCTCGACGTCTATCCACTCCACGCTTTCCCCCGCGACACACAAGACCTCCTGGGGTCTCCTGGAGAGAACCCGCAGAGGTCGTACGCGAGACACTTCGTCCACTGCACCACCATGCACGTTTTTTCGATGGTTATTCATGGAACTTTTTGAAGCAAAATAAGGTCCACAAATTGAGATCCGGGCGAAGAGTTATACATTACCGCACAAGCAATGATGGAAAAATTTCTGATCCGACTTCATCTGGGTTTGGTATACGAAAAAGGGTTTTGTGACGTCGGAAAAGGTGCCGGCAAAAAGCCTTGGTACAGATTATTCTTTAGTGCACTGCGGCGAGGAGCGCTGCAGGGATCATCGGCGCACTTCATTGTTTGAAGAAAATATTAACTTTCCCGAACGTGATTTCCATACCAGGTGTCAGAAACTTGTGCGATTTCCGGAAGGACTTCCCCAGGAGGCACATATTCTGCTATCACGTTGTGGCCGTCAATAACCACCTGGGACCAAATCTCAGCCAATGTTGCGCTTGAAAATAATATAGAATGAAATATATAATTTAAAATTCAAGTTTTTATATTTTAGCATCAGAGAAGACTATATATCACTTTATTAAAATATACCTGCATGCTGAAAGTTTTTCAATTATAGCTCGTTATCGATAATTTTCCCTTAAGAATCGAGATGGGACCCGTAGTGTTCATAAGAAAGGACTACTGTGGCTAGCTCACGGCTCAAGGGTACCATCCTTCGCTCAACTGGGTTGTAAGCCGATCGACCGGATGCATTCGTAAACACGAACAGCCTATCCAAATCGTACTCTTTAAAGTGCGATATACAGTTAGATATCACCTTTTTGTAGCATGGATTTTCATCCGGTCCTCCATCCACCGATAAAATCATCACAGGCTTGACTTTTCCATCCTTCCCTAAGGCCAGATTTTTAAAATTATCTAATGTTAGCAGTTTGATAAGGTCTTTAGCGTGAGTTCTTGCTGTCGAACTGCTATGTTTTCCACTGCAAATTACGATATACGTTTGGCCAGAATATGTAACAGCTTCTTTTCTACCCATGCAGTTCTCTTTGATTATGATATCAGCATATACCGAAGGAGTCAGTTGATGGCGTTCTCCAACAGCAAAATCGTGGTCATCGAGGCGCACTTTATAACTCAGATGCATTAAAACAGGAGCCTGTACTTTTGCAGCTGTTTTTCCAATCGGTACTTTTGCCTCATCATCTTGAGAGATGAAAACTACCTGTTCAGGCCCAAGTATAGATGCAAGATCCTCGAGGCCGTTGGCAGTAGCCTTGCAGAAATGTTGATAGGCGTGATCTCGGGGTCTATCTGTTTGGGCTTGACATAGTCTCACAGGCACAGTTGTGACATGGGGCTTGCCCTCTAAGGATCCAGAATACTTTGGAATCAGCCTACGGTATGTAGAGGTTCGCGAGATAAAAAATCCATCTTCAACAAGCCGTGCATGCAATTCATCAAGAGTCTTACAAGTTCTCAATACTTTTGATCGGCGTCGATCAGCATCTGAGCTTCCATGTGTTGCTATATCGCAAATCACTTGAAGAAGGCCTGACTGATTTTCTTCAAGTGAAGGACGCCCTGGCTGAGTCCTTATAGACGAGGATTGCACGTTGGGATGAGCGGATTTCTGGCTCAAAACTTCAGCTTTTTGTTTTGCCCTAAATTTTCGCATGTTCTCTGCACGGACCATTTTGTTCTTTAACTCTTTTTTTCTTTACATCAGTATCATGCCTTAATTTTTTTTCTTCTCAATCCCGTCTTTTCCAAGTCCTGCATCTCGCTTTTTTACGGTGGCATTTAATTTGGCTTCAAGTACTAAAATTTCAGATTTCAAAGCGTCCTGTTTTGGTGTCGGAGCTGTCGTAGATACCGATGAAGAAGGCACTGAAGCAGAAGATTGGTCAACGAAAGATTCATTGTTACTGGAGGCTAGAAAAAAAATGTAACTAGTATTATATCACTACCCATAAAATTAAGAAGTTAAGAGCTTCGTAAAAAGTTGTTAATATATATGTTACAGTTAAAACCCGTTTTAACTGTAACATATATATTGTAAAGATGATTTAGCCTACAGAAGTTAAAGAAAAAAAAAGAAAATACATCGGCACTGGCAGAGCAGAAAGTGGTTTGCCAACCTTTCCGAGTAATACAAACAGACTCTTCCGCGGTATTATTACTGATTATCACTTCGGTGATGTAAAAAAAATGTTCATACTAACTATTAGTGTGATTAAATCAGTTTGACTGTTCAAATCAGTTGACTAAAGTTGACTTATATATTTTATAAATAACGGAATACCCTATATTCATGTCGGACTGACGTCGGAATTTACATAGGTTATAATTTCCGACCATACTTTAAAAACATGCAAATAATATAAACCATTTTAAGCATTCAACAAAATGCGTTCAGAATACTGACCTTCTGACAAATTCCTCGATTTTTAACAGTGTGAGACGCTCCAGATCCTTTGGATTCTTTTTGTACTCATCCCTTAAAGGCACCCAAAATTCATTTGTCTTTTTTTGTATTGCCTGCATTGACAAGGAATTCTTGTGACATTTAATAAACGCATTGTACAGCCGATCGTACAACGACATTATTGTACCGGCACGAACTCTCGTCGACTTGCTTGACAACTGCACTGCACTGCAAACTGTCAAATCAGCTGACGTCCCGGTATACGTGCGTCAGTGTTGCCACCTGTCAGTTTGAAAAGCGCTAAACTCTGCGCGCCATATTTGAATATAGCGTGAAAAAGCGCGAGATTTCCCTAGAGGATATTGATTACGTGTCGAAAACCCAAGCCCCCCCCCGCCCCGTGACCAAGCGTGTTATTTTAGAAGACCCCCCTCCCCTGAACGGGTCACGTAGTATGGGTACGTTCTCTAATAACCGATGTCATAAACTATATGTCTTTGAAAGACTTCTGAATTGGATTTTCTTCCTTGCACTTTATTTTCGACTGGTATTAGTAATGACTCAAAATCTGCGTAGATGATGAAAGGAACTCTCTCTTGATTCTTGAAATTTTCTAATTCAATAAAGTTCTTGCCGGGTTTTGGTAGCACTACTCTACAGTCATTCAATTTCGAGCAATCTTCAGTGTGAGGATGAGCTTGCCTTCGGATGAGAAATTATGTAGACATCGATCACAGATAAATTTTTTATTTTTTTTATTAGATAACTGGCTGCTGAATAATCAAGAGAGGTCCTTGATCCAAACGTAGTGAAGGTTGAAACACTGTTGTCTGTTTTCCTGTACGTCTTCTTCTTCGTCGCTACTGTCTTCATTGACATACTCTTCCTCTACTCGCAGAAGATTCACATGATGTTCTCTTTTTTGTGAAGTGAGATGAAGAGAAGTTACTATGAATTGTTTCTTCTTTTTAATCATTCCATAGACGTTAATGAGAATGTTATTTTGTCGTTCAAATTTTAACACATCTTTTAAGGCAACAGGAAACTTGATTTCGGAAAAGTTCAATTTATTTTTGTACGGCTCATAGCTGGACACGCGTTGAGCAATACCTTACCTGAAAGGTGAATACATGGCTGATAATATAGCCCACTTGAAGCACTCGTTGTCGTCTTTGTTTTGCACATTGATACATGCTTTTTTTCATCAATACATTTAGGAAGTTTGACATAAGAACTTCCTTTTCTAGGGTTTAGCTTATTAATGTTCACTTCGAATTTCACGATTGAGTGCAATGTCCATTCCGAGTCTTTCTCTTGAAATTCTTCCATTTCTATCAAGATAGGGCTTCTCACGTTATTTATGAACCACACTTTCGAATTTGTAGTGATGTATATCGGTTCATTCTTCGATTTGAAATTCTTTACGTCAGGCTTATCCTTACCAATTTAAAGATAATATGCAAAGAGCACTGCGTTGATTTTTAGAGCTCTAAGTTCATGTAGAGACTTGTTCACTTCCGCTACGAACAAAACTGCAGCGTCATCTAGAAAAAAAAGGACATCTTTGTGAATTAGATTGGCAACGACGCATGTTCGAATTCTGCTGTCGAAAGCTTTATCGACATCAATCAACTTTACACGATCATTGATGTCATCATGCTGCGGTTGCTTGCTCTGAACTCCACTTCCTTTTCTAGCCAGTAAATCAAAACGTGCTTTGAGATACTCTAGATGTTCAATGATGTTCAGGCATTTTCTTTTTTCATCTAATTTTATAGGTGGTCTATAAAAGAGCTCCTTTTTGACAGTTTTCAAGCACAGCAGGCACTCATTTCGCCACTTGTTAACTTTATCCAAGGGTGCATGTGGCAACAGCAAGTTTAGTGCCTTCTCAATAGTGGAAATTAGTTTTACACACTCGTCGAGAATCATTTTGCACTTGGTCTATAAGTAATTATTAAAGTTTTTCACCGTGTGCCTATAAGTCACTATATCTATAAATCAATAAATCTCTAGGCCTATAAATCACTTAATCTGGAATTCACTAGGTCTCTAGGCCTATAAATCACTTTATCTGGATTTCACTAGGTCTCTAGGTCTATAAATCACTTAATCTGGAATTCACCAGGTCCCTAGGCCTATAAATCACTTAATCTAGAATTTACTAGGTCTCTAGGCCTATAAATCACTCAATTTAAAATTCACTAGGTCACTAGGCCTATAATTCACCAGAATTAGAAGTCACTATCAAAGTGCTTCTTCACTATGTTTATAAGTCACTATTGAAATTTTTTCACTTCACGACTTTTCTCTCTCGATTACTATTCACTTGGTTATGATGATAATTATCGCTTCACAGTCGTGAATGAACTGATCACTCTGCGCTGGAACCCTGCTTATATACGCCGAAACCCCACTCTATCCACCTCAGTAGAAACTTCTGGATTCGAAATCTCAAAAGCAACAGACCGCATGCGTCGAACTTTCTAGAAACTTCTATAGAATTTTCTAGCAGAATCTTTGCAGATCGCATCCTTTATCGATGTTTCTAGAAGGCTTGATTGAGAGAATCTCGAAGGCCATGTCCACAAACACGTCGAACTTCCTGGAAACTTCTATAGAATTTTCTAGTCTGATTTTCAGAAATTCCATCCTGTATCGATATTTCTGGAAGGTTTAATTGAGAGAATCTCGAGGGGCATACCCCCAAACGTATCGAACCTTCTGGAAACTTCTATAGAACTTTCTAGCAGAATCTTTGCAGATCACATCCTTTATCGATGTTTCTAAAAGGTTTGATTAAGAGAATCTCGAAGGCTATACCCACAAACGCATTGAACTTTCTGGAAACTTCTATGAAACTTTCTAGCAGAATTTTTGCAGATCACATCCTTTATCGATGCTGTAGAAAGTTTGCTGAAAGGATGCTTCCAGAAACGTTAATCGATCATTCCAGAATGTATCCTTCTAGAATGTAGGTGGAAGAGGGGAACTGGCCTATAAAAGCAGCGTTAGGTGTCGGATGCTTCAGTCTACCGTCGAACACAGTACAAAGCTGTTCATCTTGATAAAGTGAAACTTCGATTGAAAGTGAAACTTCTAGTAAAAAAAACAATATCTTTGGAGAATATGGATCTTAAAGTCATCAGTGCAATTGGTCGCATGGATGGAGTCTTGCCTACAAAACCGCTATCCGACCTCACTCCAAAAAAGAAGTACGTCGTTTCTAAAATTCGAAAAGTTCACACGAAGTACAGTACCAGGATTGTGGTTGAAGTGGAGAACCAGTTTGCAGTCTTCTTACCTAGTAGAATCATGAAAATGTTTGAAGATGTCAGCTGTGAGGATACGTTTGAGAAGTTGGAAAAAGCAGCTAAGACAAGAAAGCTCTTTTCATGTTCCTTTGGAGGACCATATAATAATTTTGAATTGAAATATTTGAAATAGCTGTCTCATGACCTGTCATCGTACAACATCTTCCATGTGCACCAAGTGTAAAAAATACATCTTCTCCGAGGCAGTTAAGTTCCGAATGAAGATTAGCCGCACCCCACCCATTTTTCCCATGACCCATCATCGTAAAACATCTTTTGTGTGCACCAGGTGTAAAAAATACATCTTCTCCGAGTAAGTTAAGTTCTAAAAGAAAATTAGCCGCACCCCACCCTTTTTTCTCATGACCTGTCATCGTACAACATCTTCCGTGTGCACCAGGTGTAAAAAATACATCTTTCCGAGGAAGTAAAGTTCTGAATGAAGATTAGACGCACCCCACCCATTTTTTCATGATCCGTCATTGTACAACATCTTCCGTGTGCACCAGGTGTAAAAAATACATCTTCTCCGAGGAAGTGAAGTTCTAAATAATAATCGATCGTTCCCTAATGGTTACTAAGACGACCCTTCATTATAGAACATTACCAGGTATACAAAATATATTTTCTTTGAGTAAGTTTGATTGCACACTGAAGTTTGTCTTAAGGTATCCAAGGATGAATGCGCTCCCAGACCATAGCCTGTATAATCGACTTTATAAATTAAAATAATGTGACACAGAATGCATTGTACGTTATAAACTGATCTATTGCAAATCACATACATTCGTATAGTAATTAAGTGGCACAATGTAAATCAGGCAGCAAAGCGACATTTTTCACGAAATGTTAGTAACTACTTAAATTGAACTAAACACTTAGTTTTAACAACCCTTTTTCTTATTTTTGTTCCGCAATTCTTTTATTTTATCTCATAAGCTTCGCTTTACTTCAGCATCTGACGTCATCCTCCAATTCATTTTCCGCGCATGTGTATGAATATATTCTGAAATCAGTCATTGTATTATTATATTATTATTTATTATATGTGTTATCGTGAAAATACGAATTTAGTACAAACTAGTTCTAAAAGGTTTTTATTAAATTCGGCTTTTGACAGTAACTTACACACAGAGACAGACAGACAGGCAGGCAGACAGATAGGTAAATAAATAGGTAGATAGATAGATGGATAGATAGATAGATATAGACCGATTCCATTTGAAATTGGGCAAGCAGTATAACTTCAAGTCACAGAATCATTCGAATCCTTAATATGTTGTTTTCTAAATGAAATAAGACCTCATGTATTTTAGTGTTTTGAGAAAAAAATCATTTTCGCGGGGTTATGAGTATTTGAAATCTTAGGGTTATTTTTCAAAAAACACAAATTTTTACTTGAAAGCTTCATAACTTTTGACCTTATATAGATATTTAAGATATTTTGTGGTCACGAGAATTTTTTTCCGAAAAATAGAATTTTTTAATTCTTCTTGCGAACGATACCAGATATCATCCAAGAGTAACAGATATTTTTTGTAGAACTTTTTAAAATGAGCAAAGTTTTTAGCATTTTGTCGAACTGGTTGTTGTTTTCAGGAAAATTGCGAAAATTAAATTTTGCAAAAAAAAAACATTTTCGTGGCAAAAAAACTGGTTTAGCAAGCATAAGACTTATAGAATGTCTTCCTCATAAAACTACCAATTCAGCGAACAAAATTGAGCAAAAAATGGTGGGTTTTTTTGAGAAAATTGACTTTTAATATTTTCAGAAAAACCACCGCCATTTTGCTAGTTTTCCGGTGGATTTTGAATTAAAGCGACAATTAATCTCACGAGAGTTAGGTAAGAAAACTCAAGTATCTCAATTCGGTCAACAGTCATAAAGGTTTAAATGAAAAATTGTTTTTTTTTCAACAACCCTAGAATTTCAAATACTTATAACTCCGCGAAAATAATTTTTTTCTCAAGACCGTAATATATGCGTCGTCTTATTTTTTCTGAAAAACAACATATTTAAGAGGCGATTGATTCTGTGACTTGAAGTTGCACTGCCTGCTTGATTTGAAATGGATTCTGTCTCTAACAAAATATTTTAATTTTTTAAGTATCATATTCTTCTTATTTGTTTTAATAATTTTCAAGATTGAAACGAAACACATCTTTAGAGCTAAATTTTAATGAATTATCGACACAAGTGTCTCATTACAAAGTTTAAATTCAGATAGTTCATACGTACTCAGCAATGCGTTAATTGCAACTTCAGGAAGACGTAACCTCTTCTTCTCTCCTTCAGACATTCCTTTGCCATCAATTGTAGACTCTGCCAATGCCTCATCTGTAAATAAGTCCAACAATATTGATCTGGCTAAAATGTTTTCAGTGCAAGCATTAGCTATATCCATCTTAAGATCCGCTTTTTTTATGAAGACACCACTCCCATAACCCAACTCGATAACCTGTAACCAAAGTGTGAATCATATATTTGAAAGATAAATGAAATTACAATATGAAGATAGTCAGTATATCTAATGAACATAAAATTAGGTAAAACAATTTCTTATAGAATAATGACTGAAATAAACTAGTGTCCATACTGTTTCGTTGTTGTACTGAGTAGAATTAGACTTTAACATCCATAACTCCTTTTCGTCAATTTTATCTATTTTCTGAGCAAGTTCTAAGGAATTAATTTTGTTTTTTTCAGAACTCTTGTCCTCAGTGAAGCAATCATGTGCCTTGTCTTCATTACAATTTTCAGTTTGATTAGTCGAGATAGATGGAGGGGCCACTGGTTTTGAGGTAGAAGCTTTTTCCTGGTATGTAATTTCAATATTTTCATCCTGTTCGGTAGATAATAGTAATAAAGCTAGTACTGATTCATCATCCGTTCGGTTTTTCTGAATAGGCGCAGGTGAAGCAGCATCTTTTTGAGTTGCAGTCGCAATATTTTGCTCCGTTGATAAAAGTGGTGAGAACTGCGACTCGTTTGGTAATATTTTTGAAGAAGCCGTATTCGATTGCAAATCCTTTAATCAGAATATATGAATTAGAAATTTGCTAAAAAGATTTACAGCAGGTGAAGACCATATTTTCAAAATAACAGGGGTCAGAGTGGTTCAGCAGTTCAATTGTAGGGGAAACAGAGAAATTTGTCTTCGAAAAAAGTTTTTTTTTCTTTTCATTTTCCTATTTGTTTTGTTGGAAGAACGAATGTATCGCTGGATGATTTATATCAAATGTTTTTCGAAAATTTATAGTAAGTATTAAGGGAAAGTCTTAGAAAAATAAATAAGAATATGCTACCGAGATATTAAGTTTCTGAATACGGGTAAACGAAGTTTGCTGTCAAAAAGTTAGCGAATTCCGAGAAAATCGACCAAGAGTTTTGAGATTAAAATTTCATGGGTTTTCAAAATCGGCTTTGGATAGCGATTTAAAATATAATTTTCAATTTTTTGCAAAAATCGAAACTTGTTCCCGGGATATGGAGATGCTAAATAAGAACAGAAAATATTTTATCCAAAAATTATTCTGTCCTGAGAAAATCAAAATTGAAGCTCGCGCTAATACAATATATGTATTCGATTACATACCACAATGTGTATTTGATATTTTAAGAATTTGTTGTGCAATAAACCAATTTTTAATTTGAGACTTTCTAAATTTTTTTCTTATAGAGGTTCAAATTTGAATTTTTTTTTTTAACTGAAGCCTTTGGAATCTAAAAGCTTTTTAATTATTTGATGAGTTCTAGATATTGTTTTTCAATTTTCAAACTCTTTAGTTAGAATTTTTTCAAATTTTAAGGTAGTTGAATCAAAGGCTTGCAAATTTGGTAGCTTTTCAGCTTTTGGATCCTCGATTCAAATTAAAAAGTTTTCAAAATTTAAAGGCTGACGCCTGAAATAAACATATATTTTTTAATGCGTAGAGAACCTTCTTCATGTCATAGACAGCTTTCCAAAGCTGATCTGTTATCTTTAAAATATTGTTAACTTTCTCCTGTAGAGTCGAGCCCATCCTTTGCTTTTTTGCAGCCAAATCCTTTTCTAGTTCCTTGGCCATATCAACGTTTGCCTGCCTTTTCCGTTCATGCATTTCTAACTAAAATAATAAATATGTATATGTACAATATTATTAATATTTTTGAAAATATCCAGAAGTTGTTTCAATATTTTAACCTTTTTCTGTTCTGCTTCTTCGTTCTTCTTTTCTTTTTCCTTTATCTCGCTGCCAGAATTTTTCTGCTCTCTCTTCAGTTCAGCACACCTTATGTCCATTTCCTTCTTTAGGAAGGGTTCACTTTCTAAAATATAAACAGTATATTACAGTATTATTACAGTATGAACATATTCTTTTTTGAACTCGTTAAATATAACATAAAAAATAAGTAAAAGGCCTAACATTTAAGGTTAAATAATTAATATTTACTTGATTCCATGACGATTTTACCTTTTCTAACCTTAGGCTTTTCAGCGTGTTCCGGATATATAAATTGAACTTCTGCACTAATAAACAGCTCGGAATGATCCGTCACGAGAATGGAACTTTTACTAACTATATAAAACCAGCCATCTACATCCACAGCGTCAATCAGGAATAATTCTTCACTCATTTTTATAATTAAACTTTTTTTATCGAAAACTGTTGGAACTGTTTACTCTGGTTGACAGGTAGATAATCGCTGACACATGTCTTCAATTTATATGAAACACACTATGAGTCTCATTTGTTTGTGGAAGGCATTTCAAGGCGTGTTTAACCTCATTAAATTATTCTCCACTAATCCTAGATACCAAACTCATTAAAAAAAGAATGACAAAAGTACAGTTTTGATTAATAAATTATCCATAAATTTTGACTCACAAGCTTGTGAATTGAAAATGTCGGAATATGAAGATAATAATCCGACCGAAAAAAATGATGCCAGTAGAGGGAGTAGTACTGGAGAAATGGAAATACAAAATGAGATAGATGTCCTTATTAGGACTCTTACTTGAATTACTAAGGATGACAAACTTATTTCTTTTGAAAATTTTAACTAAACTGTTCCGTACAAATTTTAAAGTGATCTGTAGTGTTTTCATATCTTATGCCAATGATCTAAGTGAATGGTTTCAAATTTGCAGTAAATACTAAAGATTCCGTGTATTTTTGATGAAAAATTCTATATAAAGACAGCAGCTATATTATCTAAGTATCTTTTTATAAAAATATCATACCTGCACCGTTTCTAAGCATAGTTTTTTAAAACAATTATATCTGCGATAGGGTTATGCAAAATATTTTTCAGCTTAAACTTGCTTGAATCAGTTTGAATTTCGCCGTATTAGAGTCAAATCAAGTTAATATGAGCTTTCAAGGTGTGAAAAAGTCAACTTAAAACTACAATCAACTTGAAAAACTGATCAGCTCAAGTTAAGCTTGAAAATTCGAATAATTCGATAAAAAAAATTCGATAATTTTTCAATTAGTTGAATTCTTTGAATTCTTTTGATCTATTTGAATTCTTGTAAATTCTGCGGATTCTTTTGAATTCTTTGAGTTCTTTCTAATTCTGTAAATTATTTTCAATTCTGTGAACTATTTTGAATGCTGTGAAATCTTTGAACTCTTTTGAATTCCTTGAATTCTTAAACATTTTCTAATTTCCTAAACTTTTGAATTCTTTTCGATTCGTCGAATTCTTTTGTATTTTCGAATTCCTTGAATTGTTTTCAACTCTTTGAGTTCTTTTAAATTCTTTGAATTCTTTTAAATTTTTGGAATTCTTCAAATTCTTTGAATTTTTTTAATTAGTTGAATCCTTTGAATTCTTTTGAACACTTTTGAATTCTTTTTAATTCGTTGAATCATTTTGAATTCCTCGGTAACTTTGAGATTCTTAGAATTCCTGAAATTCGTTGAATTCTTTTAATTCGATAAATTTTTTGAATTCGTTGCATTGTTTGAAATCGACGGATTTCGTTGAAATTTTCGAATTCTTTAAATTCCTCGAATTCTCTGAATTTTTTCAATTCTGTAGTTTCTTCAGATTCTTTGAATTCTATCGATTTCTTTGAATTCTTTTCATTAATTTAAATTCTCTATTATTGAACTTTAACTTTGAAAAGTACTTTGAAATATTTTGAATTCTCTGAAATATTTTAAATTTTGTAAATTCTTTCGAATTCTGTGAATTCTTTGAATTCTGCGGATTCTTTGAATTCTTTTGAATCCTTTGAATTCTCTGAATTCTTTAAATTCTGTAAATTCTTTTAATTCTCTAAATTCTTTTAGATTCTCTATTATTCACCCCTAACTTTTAACTTATAAATCTTTCAATATACGATCCAGCTCGAACTCATGTTTATTTAACTTAAAAAAGCATGATCTCAACTTGGCTTATCTTAAATAAATTTTGCACATACGTAATGAGTTAATTAAATGATTAAAATTACTCAATATTTACAAAGCTTTGAAAGTGAATCGACCGGGGGCACAGGTAGACATAAATTAGCGTTTTCTTGGAATTACGTCGGTCCATCACAGACTGAAATTTGCAGCCGGAAATTTAGTGGAATTTCTACGGAAAGTCAACGGAATTTCCAAATGGATTTTCCGTAGAATTTCCGTGGAATACTTTCCGGGGAATCCTTCCACGTGGGAGCGGTAGTAGCTTTTGTTGAGAAACATTAATCAATATCTTTCTTTTCTAACGCTTCAATTATGAAATCAGACAAACATATGACGTTTTTGAATAAAAGAGTCCGCTTTGTTCGTACGATGTTACATATCCCTATATGTTACCTCATGTATTACGACTAGCTTGAAACACTTCTGACTGAAATGTGCTAGCCTATCCCAGTATTTTTCTGAATATGTTTTGGGAATGCCTCACGAGTATTTTAAGCCGTTTGGTACAAAAAGGTCTCTAATGGTCGAATATCATATAACTTTCAGAAGACTTTAAATCTTTTAAAACAGGTGCAAACGTCAGTTTTTTAAAAATTTCTCCTTCTTAGTGCATTGCATGCCTGAATAGTCACGAAAAAAATCAAAATGCACAAAATTTCCTGTGAAATTAAAAAAAATCATGTTTCACCTTGAATAGTTTAGGAGATATAACTTCCAGAAGTGATTCTTTATTAAAAGATAAGCCTAAAAATGTATCTTTAGTTTCCGGAGATCTGAATGAAAAAAATGCTCCAGCTCTGATAGGTCTCGAGTTATTACCTGTATATCCTGAAAATCACAGTTTTTATTGAATTTTGTTAGACATTAAATTTGTTAGTTAATAATTCACGTCTGTTGCATTCCACGTGAAAAAATATGCTCACAAAAATAAAAGTACATACATTTTTCAGCAGAATACCAAACACTGATTGTTCTATCTTTAATACTTCGCGAAGTATTGTCACAAAAAGCATGCCCTTCGAAAAAATTGATAAACTTGTGGCTAAAAGGTAGTTGTGAGTCTGTTTTTTTCACTAATTCTGAACTGTATGTAAAAATGAATCTGAATAAGCTAATCAAGGCTTCAATTAGGGCCAGCTTGTAATAGGAAATCGTCCCGGGAAAAATGGTTAAAAGAAATGCTTGAGAGTCATGAAGCAGCCCAATCCTGCAAGTCAAATGACCCAAAAGTTAAATTTGTTTTGAGGTCAATTTTTCAATAAAAAATCTCTTCTGGGAGTCATATCTCCTAGACTATTGAAGACCGAATTTATTTTAAATCAGGCAGGTTGTAACACTTAAAGTCGCAGAATATCTCAACGACGAAATATGTTGATTTTTATAAAAATTGAGGTGACACATTTCTTTTCAATTCGAGAGAAAAAAATTTGCCTTGAAGTTACGAGTTTGCACTTTTCACTTCTATTTTTCAAAAAGCACAAATTTTTACTCCAGACTTGTATAGTTTTTGATCTAACTTAGATATTCCAATTTTTTTTGGATTCTGGTGAATTTTAGCGGCACTGGATTGCATTCAGCGACGTCAAAAACTCCCAGGTAATAATTTTTAGTAATATTGGCCAGAATTCCACAATTTTTATCGCCATATTCGATCCGCCATTTTAAATTTCATAATTTTGACACTTTATTTGGATTTAGGGATCTCAAAAACCCCCAAAAAGAATTCAGTTTTTCATTTGAGTCGAACCTTGATTTTTGGCCTGCAATTGTGTGGTTCCGACCTACTGCGCGCCCGGGTGATAAAAAGTGGGGAGTGAGCGCGCGCGTAGAAAAAATCTGTTACCGCTTAAAATGGGCGACAAAAATAATTTTTTCAATGTCACTACCTCAAAGCAAAAGCTCTATCCTCTAATTTGAACCCTGCTAGAAGTTTCTAGAACATCTGGTTCGCATGCTTTGTTGTTTTTGAAAAATTGCCAAAAAGGCTCATTTTCTCAAAACGCTCACCTGATTGAGCAAATCTGACACCGGATTTTGATTCAGCGACCCCAAAAACATATATGTATTGTGGTCTAGTTCACGGCACATGTCACTTATTTGATTTGAAGATATTTTCATACATTTTTCGCAATTCATTTGAATTTTTTGTAGTTCTCTTGAATTTTTTTAATTCATTTGAATCCTCCTCGTTTCCTTCAAACTCCACTAATCTCACTTCAGTTTGATTGTAATGAATGGAAATTTTTAGATTTCTTGAATTCGGAATAGAGTGAACTTTAAATTAAATAATTGAAGTAAGAATTTGCGAGAATTTGCAAGCATTTCCATTTATAAAACAT
>JAUMHM010105689.1:0-22409 GCA_032362435.1 Melikaiella ostensackeni
CCTGAAGCTTCAGTTTCAGGTTAGCCCTGAAGAAGTGAACTGCAATGTTCACGAAACGTCGGCAAGATTCGTAGTTTAACAAGTTATCTGCAAGTTTTATATTAAATAACCTGCAACTTCTGTTAGCATTTCATTATCGTAAAATGCATAATATGACCATAAATAAAGGAAATGATTGAAAACCAGAGTCATATGATATTTCTGCTATATAATAATTTACTTAAATATTGAATATATTCTCAATAATTACCGAAAACATTGTTTATTCATACACTTACCGCATATTTTACGATAATGAAAAGTGAACAAAAGTTGCAGATGTAAACCTAGAAAATGGTTTTCACTTCACACATTTTTAGATACTATAAGCTTATTTGAGCAAAAACAGCGTTTGGCGTTAAGAAAAGTATTATTTGGAGTATATAAAGTCGATCATTAAGAAATAGTTTTACTAATAGGTATGAAACTTGCAGAAGCCTTGTTTAACATGTATTAGAACTTAAATATACAGCTAGGCAAATTTACTAAATTTATTGCAACTCATAGAAGCCGAAAAATTTCAATTTTTTAGTGAAAATATCAAAAAATTAAAAATTTTTGGGCTGATTCTCTTCAAGTTTAATTTTTTTTTTGACTTTTTAATCTTTTTTATAATAAAAGAGGTCACTAAAGAGGTAGCTAACGAGGTCACTAAACTTCTTTGAGGGGACCCACATTTTAAGGTGGAATCCGAACCACTAGAGCCTCGGTAGAGGTACATAGAAAAAATTCCATTTTTACCAATATTTCAATTCCATTGCTAGCAATATTATGCTCAAAAAATCATGCCGAATTGAAATCTCTAACTATTACAAAAAAGCCGTAATATTCAATTACTTGCAGGCATCAAAACCTCAAAATTTTTTTCTTGTAACTCTAATATGAGTACTAAAAAATGGTTTCACTAATTTTCCATTCACTTGTTGCTACAAATGAAAAAAATGCATTTGAATAAAAAAGATAATTTTTCGACTTAAGCATTTTTGAGGCAGTACTTAAAATCATCCGACTGAGTGGAATATTCGGCCTGAATCTTCAAAAAATCAAAAATCGTTTTACCCTTTCACGAAAGCCTTTTTTTAAACCACCCTACTATACGTAGTGAAAATCCTTAACAAAATGAATCAGCAAAAATTAAAGCAAAAACGAGTTTGGTCTACTTAAAAATAATTTTGTTCATTTCACTAAACGTTTTTTTTTTAATGTAGTGAACCAAACAACTTATTTCAATCGACAACATTTTTGTTCAATAAATAATAATAATACCAGGAAATTCTTGAATTAGTAAAATACTACTCTGCAGAGACATAATATCGTAAAACTCGTGGAATCTGTATCATAATAAGATCGAATAAGTCTACAAAAGAGAAAAAACTAGATCGACAAATCGAACAGATTTCTCTGATAACTTGCCGCATGGGGAAGTGAGTGAAAAATGTCTAAGTATACGAGTAATGACCCGAGTTCCGCACAAACATTAATCGATTTTGTTTAGTTTCTTGCGAAACGCGAAGCCTCACAGGAAACTCAAATAATAAATAAATCTCAAATAAAAATGATAAATACTGATTAACAGATTTGACGTTCGTATCGAAATTCCCCGAAATCTAGAGCCGAACTTCCTCAATTGCAACAGCCGGGAGTCTTATATTATTTATATAATAAATTGAATGGAAGACAAAAGATGTTGAGTCTTTCTCGAGGTCTAACACCTCAACACTCAGAAATTTCCTAAGCTCAATTGTCTATGGAAAACGACCTCTTAAGAATAGTAATTACCAAGGACATGCAAGAAATGAGAACAGTTAAAAAAAAGTGCTGTAAATTGTAAATACTGGAGAAGTCGTGACACTCGTTACTCGAAAGCCGCAGGACATCAATTTTGCGAAAACGCAGTATTTCTTAAGACTGGTACTTTTTCCTCGCCCGAGGAAAGACATTGCCAAGTTGCTCCTCTCAGATTCACGGAGAAAAATGAGATTGAAGATTTGGATATTCAGTGTCAAAATCGTGTAATGATAACAAAATTTTACGAATAGATGCAGAAGACATGGAAAGGAATGTGCAACTACAAACTAATCATTAAGAATTTGATTACTCCCAGTAGATAGGCAAGTGGGGTTCTAGCTCAATTTTCCTATTTTCAGCTCTAATTCCCCCTTTCCAGCTCTGACCTGTAAAAGGAAGACGCCGCCGATTCCTATGTTATATTCTATAGGTATTAAGAAATTTAATAAGAAAAACAATTCTCGAAATTCTATGTAAAATGATACCATTGTTTTTCTTCTTAAATTCCTTAATACCTATAAAATATGACATAGGAAACGACGGCGTTTTTCTCATGTAGGTCAGTGCTGGAAAGGGGGAAACAGAGCTGGAAAGGGGAAAAATTGAGCCAGAACCTCCTGTTTATCTACTTTTCCTGCATAAGGCCTTAATTTTTATTACTTTGAAGTAAGTGTATACAATTGATGCGTTATCCCCTACAATCTACGTACATAAACCTTTTCGAAAATGAAACTAAAGTCTCAGTTGTCGGAAGGAAAAGGTCTTAATCGAAGCACAGTTTATAGTGTTCTATTGGGAACTCGGCTAAGTTTGCAGCAGTCCAGTAACCATTTCTGGTTGCGCCGCATTCAATAAGGCTCGGCCAGCACCAACCGAAGATTGCCTTACATTATGTCATGAGGATGCTTAGTGCTTCAAACTTAGGCATCCAGAATACCAGATTGCAGAGAGGAACTGATTGCTGTGTTGAAAACCCGGGTTCAATTGTCGGCAACTACGTTTTTTCATCTAACTCTACTTCTTCTGTTTCAGCAAAAAATGTTTATAATTAATATGTGAAACTTATGTTAGTATATATACATACATACAGGGTGATCCTAAACTCATCATACATCCTATTTATACAAATTCCTTGTAAAAAACTGAATAAAAAATTAATGTGGCAAACTTTACTTTGGGAACGGTTTTTGGGGCGTGTTAGAAACTTATTTGTTATTGAATTGACCTTAAGGCTCTTGGCCCGGAAAAATAACGTTAAACAGGATGATTTTTTTCAAATTTTTACGAGTAAACAAACGGATACCCGCAAAAATGCTGGGTCTGAACGGAAGTGCAAACAGAGAATTATTAGCGAAAATCAACTTTGGAAAGTGATCCTATCTTGCGCACATAGACATTTATTGATTTTTAAAAAGTAGATAAGAGTTTTTTGTTACAGTGCAACCTTATCTGTTGTCTTCCCCAATCGAAAATCTATCCATAAAACTTTTAAAACATAAATTTCAATCATGCGACTGGAAGTGATGCGTTATTTTTAGAAATACAGGAGAAGTTATAATGATTCCCAACTTTGCTGACATTTGGCCTGTTTTGAAAATATATAAGAGTTCATCGTCAAAGTAGAATCTTGTCTGTTGTCTTCTCTAACCAAAAAACTACCCAAAAGACTTGTATAACATCAATTCCAATGATGCCACTGGAAGTAATGCATTATTTTCAGAAATCCAGGAAAAGTTATAATGATTCGCAACTTTGCTGACATTTGGCCTCTTTTTAAAAATAGGTGAGAAATTGTTATCCGAGTAGAATCTTATCTGTTGTCTTCTCTGATCGAAAAACTACCCAAAAACTTTTAAAACATCAATTCCAATCATGCCCCTGGAAGTAAGGCATTATTTTCATAAATCTAGGAGAAATTATAATGATCAGCAGCTTTGCTAGAATTTGCCCTGTTTTAAGAAATGGACAAGAGTTCGTCGTCAAAATAAGAACTTGCCTGTTGTATTCCTTGATGGAAAAACTACTCAAAAGGTTTTTGAAATATAAATTTTTAATCGTGCGACCGAAAGTGATGCATTACATTTTCAATGTTCTTGATCGAAAAACCACTAAAAAAAATGTTGAAATCATATTTTTGTTATGAACAGAAATTTTACTGTAACAACAAAATAATTTGATTACAAGGAATATGTATATACGAGGTATATGATGAGTTCAGGATCACCCTGTATGTAGGTAAATTCAAGTTTATAAAATGAAAGGTGACTATATCGACCCGTGAACACCTGCCGCTCTGTGTCCTCGCAAATTCTTTTTGGGCGATCATTATTTACTGTTGCGAGTATAGGACTGATTCTTGTTCTGGACTGGACTCTGTACAGTGTTATACAGGAGTCAAGCCGTAGACGAACTTTAGTTGCCAAAAGAATTTAATATCGCGATTACACTTGAATCAATAAGGTAATTGCAATCTTGATTTTTTTTACAACGCCAGTTCAATAATGAATACCTCAACTACCAGTACTGAAGACCCAATTTCTCACTTCCATTTTTCTCCGTAGAGAAGGCAAACGTGAAAAATGATATGTCCGCGGCGTTTATATGAGATAAGGAACGGATCGCTTGTATGCGTTGTTCAGAGCACGCGTGTGCATTTTAACGCCGTGTTTCCCAAGGATAATATGCGTTCCGCTGAATGAATAAGAAAGAGGCGCGAAATATTTAACCACTGTTACGAATGACGGCGAAAAGAACAGAAGCCGCTGAAAGTTGAGTTGCGGCATGCAGCCTTGGACTTATTGCACTTGCCAACCTGTGAAGAGAACTTATCAGAATCTAATTAGGATTTCAATGTAAAGTCATTCAATAAATAGGAAAACTAAGGGACTTAAGAAAAAAGAGTAATTTTTGAACACTCTACTAATTGGGTTAATTTATTTCATGATTGCTTTTTTCCGCTCGTATCGATGTATAAAAAATTAAATGTGACACGTGAATTTTTCTAAAATACTGAATTACCAATCACTGGCAAGGACAGCCCGTATATAACTGACGTCACATCAATCATAACGGCTCCCATCAGGCACGTTTCTTTCGTTTTTAAAAATTAATTTAAAAAATATTTAAACATACTATTGATTTATTTCTTTTAAAACTAAACTCAGTTCAATATCCTGTACAAGTTGCAGTAATTATTTTCCGTATTCATGACAGATGCAAATTCTCTATTCGAATTCGAAAGCGAAATGTTTCTATTAGGTCAAGTTTTTGATGAAATTGAGGGCAAACGCATTTTTGGCTATTTTTTTGAAAAACAACTTAGAATGCGAACCTGACGCGCACATCAAAAACCTGTTATTGCTCAAGATAGGCGATGGAAACATCTTTTTTTTCATTAGGGTAGAGGACGGTACGTTGTCGCCCCTAAAAGAAAAAGTGAATTTAAATGAAAAATATACAACCGTAAATAATGGAAAAATGTGCCTTGGGTAGCTTGATATCTTAACTATAATAAGTGAATGAAGATTTTTTAATAATACATAAAATAGGTTAATGTTAATGTAGAAGTGCTCCTGTATCAAGTTACCCGCCACTTCGGGTGACTTGGCGCATCACTATTATTGTTTGATATTGCAATATACATATATTAATAAATAATTGAATTACATGACTTACTTGTAATAAGTTAGTTCAATTTCAAGTCAATTTAGAGGTAATACATGATGATAATAAGCAACTCAATCCAGGAAATAACCTGACATGCGATTTGCATTGTTTTTCCACTCTTTTATACAAAATTGCCTACGATTTGCGCGCCTATGCACCAAATCACACGCATACGAATTGTTCATTAATTAAATACTTTTCGCATAAAAGGGTCATTTATTTGACGAAAATCTTTTTCCCAATCATAAGCTTAAAGATCAGGTATTATAAAAGTGTTAGATCAGTCAGGTTAATGTAAAATGTGAGTTATTCATATTGAATTCAATCGCTCTAAAATTAATCAAAAGTTACCAAAATGAAAATATTGAAAAACTAAGAATTGTTTTTAAAATCGACATAATTCGTAATTTTGAATATATATAATTTCAATATTTTCGGAATTTATGTTGATTATAGTTACTTTTTATTTTTTGCTGTTTTGAATGTTCGTCTTCTCTTGTAAAAACTTTATTTTCGGCAAGTAACCTCTCTTTAAAAATGACAACGAGTTGACAAGCGAGTATCAAGAAATTTTTGTCTTGCCACTATTTTTTTGATTATTCGGACAAACCCATTATTATTATTATTATACCATTAAGCCAAATCCCTTTCGGGGTAAGCAGAGCAAGGAAATTCCATAAGTTAAAAATAAGAGCCACCCTAGTGTGCATTGCTCGAACTATAGAGGGAGGTGTGACGTCTCACAAAGGTCAATAATTATTAATTCAAAACTAAAATAAATTATATGTGAACAATAAACTATATCAAGAAAGTGATTGCTTTCCATATACAGGTACACCAGTAATATAATTAAAACATAGTCGTTGCAACAGAGCGACTGTACTATTATAGTAACATGTTATATTAATCCATCCGAAAATAAAATGACTTCTAGTCAACTATTCTAATCTATAGCAATAATACCATAATGACTATAAGTAGTAATTAACTTGTCCTTAATGAAATTGAAATTTAATTTTGTCGAATTGGTCTATATAGATAATGATTTCTCTACAATACTGCTAATATCACTATTGATTAATCCAGTTAAACCTGGGCTCGTAATTCAATCCGACATTTTAGCATATGGTTAAATAACATGTTGGGTAAGTCCTCACATATTGTGTATGTATTAATATTGGAGTCATGAGTAAGGAGCGTGTGTACTTGACATGCATGCTCCCGCTACAGAAGCAGTGCAAAAGGTAAAATAAAGACATTCAATTCTCTTCCTGAAACGAGGGCCTGTTTTCCACTTTGCCGGACCGGTTCCTGACAATCGTTTCAGGAACCAAAAAAAACTTGTTCTACTTGCGAAATTTCGCTGCCTTGAAACTTCTCTTTACGTAATCTTAGTCAAGTCAAGGCTAGTTCTTTTTATTTTTTCTTAGAAATGAAGGCTTAGTTTCTCATACTCAGCTTCTAGCCATTATATGAATATGAACAATTGTACATATGTGACCGGTTCCGAAGAAAGGGGTCTAGTAGCTAAACACTTTATTTTAAGGTTTTGACGGTTTCCGTATGCTGAAATCTTATATTTTTACATGCAATTTGTCCGAGATCGATTGATCGAAATTTCGCGAAGTTAGACAGTGTTGAACAAAACCAATTTTCTCAGTTAGCCTCTTGTCAAAAAAGTCCAAGTATTGTACATTTTTAAAATTTTATGTTGGTTATTTTAGGTCAGTGATTTTGAAATTGGCAATTTTGACTTCAAATTCAGATTCAGTGACCCAAAGCACCCATAAATACAGATTGTCGACTAAAAATTGCGGTAAACAAGCATGGAATAACGGAAAAGTGTCTTCAAACCTTCAACGCGTTTTTCTCGAAAACTTTATTTAAGCCAGTAGACACCTTTCTTCGGAGCCGGTCACCTATGATGAAAATTATGACAAAAAAAACTTTGGTTCTTTATTCGTATGCATTTCAAGCTTTGAAAATTGTTGAGACTGAAATCGTAGCTGATTCTTTTCCCGAGATATCCTAAAATCACATTTTCTGTTATAATACGATTAAAAACTGCACAGATATGCATATCATACATAATAGCATAGTAAATCTGAAGGTATCATTTTTGCTGCAACGATTCAACTGATACGAAAATCTGTATCAATGTAATGAAACAAAAGACTGTAGGTTCATTTAGAACCAATCTATTCAGATTATTCCATTTTTCAAAAAAGAAAAAGGTAATAGCCCAAACCAATAATACATTTCTAAAAAATTGCTAACCTCCCCAAATTAATAAACTATATTCAAGTAAAATAGATATCTTTTGGTGAATTGAGTTAATCATTAACTATTAACCATTAAGTTTCTCTTTTATAATTTCTAAAAGATCGAAATGAAATCTTCTTTTTTATGAATGTTTTTTGGGTACTGAAAAATGAGCACCCAAAAGTTCGTAAGATTTTGGTGAGCCCCCAACCCTTCTTACGTAAGATTTTATATTCTTACTCAATATATCAACAATATATCAAACATTTTTACTGTAATCGAGATTTCAAGGGATTTTTAGGTATTTCAAAGGACTACAAAGTATTTCAATGAATGACAATTATTTTACGAAATTTAACAAGATTTTCCAAAGATTTTTAGGGATTTCATGAGATTTCAAGAGATTTCAAAAGATTTCAGGTCAGTACAAAAGTTTTAGGGTATTTTTAGACATTTCGACAGATTTCAAAGTATAGCCACGGATTTTAGAAAATTTCGTAAAATTAAAAAAAAATTGACGGAATTTCTAAGGGTTTCCAAGTATAATAAGGAATTTTGAGGGATTTCGAGAAATTTTGATAGCTTTGAAAAAATGTTAATTGATTTTAAAATATTTTTACGAATTTTCAGGAATTGAGAACGATTTCCATGCATTACAAAAGATTTTGATATGTTTCAAGGAATTTAAAGAAATTTCGAAAAATATGAAAAGAAATCACGGGATTTTAAAGGATTTCAAGAGATACCGAAAGAATGTTAGGGATTTTGAGGATTTTGTGAGATTTCAAAAGATTTAACGGAATTTCAAAGGACTTTCGAAAATTATAAATGATTTTATGGGATTTTAATATCTTTTAGAAGATTTTAATGGTTCTCGAAATATTTTTAGGGAATTTAAAGAATTGAGAACGATTTCGCGGACTACACAGGATTTTCAAGAATATATCAGGGGATATTGATTGGATTTCAAAGATTTGAAGGAATTTGAAGTAATTTCATAAGATTTCAAAAGATATCACGGAAATTCAAAAGAGTTGCAAAGATTTCAAAGGAATTGAAGGGATTTTTACGGATTTTATGAGATTTAAAGTACTTTCGAGGAATTCACGGGATTTCAAAGGATTTTAAGAGATTCCAAAAGATTTCAATGTATATCCACGAATTATGAGATAAGATTTAAGGTTAGGTTTCAACAGATTTAACGGAATTCCTTAGGATTTTCGAATATTATAATAAATTTTGAGGGATTTCAAGAAATTTTAATGGCTTCAAAAATATTTTAATGTATTATTAAATATCTTTAGGGATTTTATGCGATTCAAAAAAAATTAAGAACGATTTCCGTGGATTATAAAGGACTTGAAGAGATTTCAAAGAATTCCAAACTATTTCCACGGATTTCAGAGGATTTCGTAAGATTTCAAAAGAATTAATGAATTTTCAAAGAAATTCCGAATCTTATTTTAGAGGCTTAGAGGAATTTGAATGGCTTTTAAAAATTTTAATTTTAATTTTTTAAAAATTTCACGGAATCTCAAAGAATTTAAAGCGATTTCTACAGTTTTGAAAAGATTTCGAGGGAATTCCAGGGAGCTCAATCATTTTAAAGGGATTTCAAGAGATTATGTATGATATCCATGGTTTTCAAAGGATTTCAAGGAATTTTCACATGATTTAAAAAACGTTAAGGGATGTACAAAATTTTTAAATGAAATCACTGGATTCCAAAGGATTGCAAAGATTTCAGGGATTCCACGAAAATTCATGAAAGGTGTACACCAGATTTCAAGAATGGTTTAATCCTCTAATCTATATTCATTGGATGTATGTAATATGAAATATTAAAAAATAAATAATAAATAAAAGAAATAATGATATAATGTGTATAATGGTGTAAACAGGAATTTTAACAGCCAAAACTGGTTTAAATTAGCATATTTTAGAAAAATATTTAAAAAGAGAAAACTTACATAAGAAATGCTTAGGATTGCCCCCCTCCCCAAGTAAGAATTCGTGAGATTTTCCAGATCCCCTCTTCAACAAAATAGCATAACGTAATCAATGGATGCTGCCTTATTGATATCTAGAAAAAAATTATACACCGGAACCTCCATTTAACGACGGTCTCGGGGATGGCCTGCAATAACCGTGAGGCTCTTCCAAGAACTTCTATGATGCAAACAGTCAGGGCCGTATGAACCACTTCCAGTAGCAATACATAATATTAATTAACTGTATTTTGTATAAATGTAGATTTTTGTTATCATAAAGGATGGACCTTTTTTGATAATAAAAACTTAATTACGAAAAGAAAATTTTCCGCGTGTATTTTAAAATAAGTGAGAAATATGCTCGCGAATGTTCGAACTGCCTGCTTTGTGGCTACGGAACTGCTCAAGTCTGCTGAGCTCACAACACCTCTCTCTCTCTCTCTCGGCTCCTTGGACCCCCTCATCAACGAATGAGAACCGACAGAAATTCTAGGAACTAAGTCCAGGTGACTCAAATTTAGAATTGAATGTAACATGAGATAATTACAAAGTAAATAATAAATAATAGAAATGATGAGATAATGTGTATAATAGCGTGAAAAGTAATTTTAACAGCCAAAACTGGTTTTACTTAGCATATTTTAAGAAATAATTACAAAGAGGAAACTTACATAAGACATGCTTTGGACTGTGCCCCCCCTCAGTAAGGATTCGTAGATTTTTCAGACCCCCTCCCCCCAAAATGCCTTACGTAATTAATGGACGCTCCTTTATTGATATCTAGAAAATAATCATATAGCAATAAAATGTCAAAATCAGTTCAACAACTGCTTTTCATGCGTTTATAATAAAACTGATTTTAACATTTTCCTGTTATATAATTATTTTCTATATATCAATAATGGTATCAGTGAATCATGTTTAATCATCTATTAAGTTTGATATGCGTAGTTTTAAATCGAATTAGAATGAAAGAGAAGAAATTAGTAGAAATTGAAAAAACAGAAAATGTGATTTTGGGATCACAGGGGAAAAGAATCAGCTACGATTTCAGTCTTTACCATTTTTGAAGCTTGAAATGCATACGGATGAAGAATTAAGTTCTTTTTTGTCACCATAATCATCATACCTATGATCGCCTGAAGCTAAGTGTGTTTTGAAGGAACATTTTAGTTATATAATTAAGAAATGAATAAATTAAAATTTTACTATGTGTGGAGCTGCACTACATTACTTCAGAAAAGTGCAATATAAGCCAAGATTGATGGGTCGTATTGCTGATTGTTTATCGTTCACTTAGGTCAAACAGCACGGGATCAGGAGCGTTCAATATCGTTCATTCGCCATGCAATTGTGATAGTTTATTAACAATCAATTACTGAACGAGTCCACTTAGTAGTCGGAGACTGATTGCTATATGAAATATGGCACCATCTATTAGAATCATGTCTGAGAAATGGAAAATGGGATTATGAGTGCGCATGCAGATAGGCATGATTTTAATACTATATAATTATTAGACTTACAATTATCTGTATTGTACAATGTTGGAAATGTTTGGAATTTTACCACTTTTTACGCAATAAAAATGTAATTCAAAATTACAATCATGGCATTATGAAATGAAATGTATGTACTGTAATATCGCATTCTGTTCAAAATTATATACCGTAGAAGCACCTACCTTCGGACACTTTTTTATAGGTTTTTTACTTCAAAGTGATAGAAAGAGATAAGAAAATTCTAAAAAAAATAATTCAAGTACTTCTAATTACTGATAATAAGGTATGTTAATTTAAAAAAAACCGTGATGCGTTTTTGTTATATTTTTTATTACTTGAAAAAGTGTCCGAAGTTGGTTGACAAAATCCTTAACTTTGGACGCTGTGGTATGTTTCAAAATTAGATACGTATTCTTTCATTGCAGGTGGTTCTTTATTCAAAACTATCAAATAAAGAGATCTTGATCAATTAGCAACATATTGGAGAAGTATTAATCGGTTGTTTACGAAATGTCGTCACCTTTTACACCTGAAAAGGAAAAATTACCACGTTGCTCTGAAGAAACATTTAATATTGAACGTACGTTTTTTCAATATACCGTTTTTACTTCAGAAGATTTTGAAATTAGAAAAAGGTATTTTTTACTTCAGTTTTTTTTAACCGATTTGCTAGAGGTATATCATCTTCGAAATGATTTTCTTTGCCGTGATCGGGATCCAGATTATCAACCTGCTTTCGATTTTTTGAGCTACAGCCACGATTTTCAGTGATAAGTGAAATGAATGATTCCAAATCTTCGACTCGAACACTGCATTCAGGCAAGACATTCAACCGTTTTCTTTTCTTGTTAGTTTGAGTTTCTTTCGCGCCTAGCCTATTTTCCTGAAGAACCTTCACAAATGAATCAGTCCAATGTGTAGGATCAGGAACTCGTTCTTCTTTGGGTATCTTTCGAAGAACAAGCTGACGATTTAGTGGAATGATACCTGTACTTCTGAAGCCAGTGGTACCTTTTAGCATCCTTGGAAATAAGCACTTAACAAAGACACCTTTATGTCTTAGTTTCCATTCCAGAAGGCCCGTTCCTTTTCATTAAACCAAAAAACGCTAGGTCCAAAGGTTGCAGCAAATGAGTTGTATTTGGAGGCAAAAGTTTGAAGCGAATATCATTTTCTTCACAAAGGCGGATTACTTCTAACGATATATGACTAGAAAGGTTGTCACCTATTATTACCTTTGGAACTTTTTATTTTTTCATGTATGGAAGGCATATTGTTTAAAACCAATCCTTGAAAGACTCCATCTCAACCCATCCACTATAAGATTTATGGTAAGCTCCTTTAATACCTCCTTCAAGCCACACGGGATATAAGTGTTTCGATTTATAGACAACGTGAGGTGGTAATACTACACCAGATGCCGGAGCCCGCCATCATCACAGACGTACTAGTCTTTGAAGAATCTAGCACATTTTCAGGATGCTTACTTCCTCTTTTTACTAAGACCTCAAATTTTCCTGGATTATTAGAGAAGTTTCTTTCATCATAATTTATAATATTTTCTGCAGGAACATCAGCTACACTTCTCTCAAGCTCATCATAGTCATAATTGATTGCTTCGGATCCAACTGCAGCTCGTACTTGTTTGGTATTTTTTTCAAACAGCGACGATAATTCCTTATGTCTTTTGAAAAGCTTTTTTACCTGATGCCTTCCTGGTTTATTGGAAACGAAAGTTGTTGGCTGGTCAAGTGATGAGATATAATGTTAAACCACCAAACAAAGATCCTTCAGCGTCAAAGGAAATCCCCATTCGGCATATTTTAGTAACCCACTTGCAAATAGTTCTCTTCTTTAATTGAAAGTGCTGTTGGTTTTCCTGGTTTCAGAGGGTGCTTCACGCGCAATTTGTCAGAAATTGTACTTCGGGGCACTTCATACCGCATTGATGCTATACGGATTGACAACTCCGAAGTTAGCCTACAAAATTCTGATTTTTTACTTAATCAGGTTTTGAAGAATAAATAAATCTCCTTCTGCAGTCAAATTTTCACAGAAAATACTTGATATTATAAGGAAAAATATTAGGAGAGCCTGAATTTTATGAGTTAATTAGGTTATTATTTACATACGAAGTTATATCGCTATATCAAAAAGATAATTTTTTTATAATACTTTCTTCATTTTTTCCAACTGTTCTTACCTTCGAGATCACTTGCTCGCTTATTGAGAGTATATTTGAAAACCTTAACTTTCAAACTATTATTTTTTAAACCATATTTTTAGTTATCAGTTTCTCATAGTTTTCAAAAAACTGAAAAACGACTAAACGTCGGAAGTTGATCAACATGTCTGAAATTAGGTGCTTCTACGGTAATACAAAAAAAACATCTAAATTATTGCAATGCAAATGTGGTAAAATCCCGAAAATTGGTAACGCTGTTTCAATTTGATTATAAATGAAATTTAATCATAATAATACAAGAGTATAGTCATTACACTTTGCACTTTAGCTCATGACAACTTTAACACTATTACAGTTTTGTAGGTAGGCATAAAAGCTTCTTATTTCTTTTCCATGTGCGTGTTTTCCATAAAATTTTGGCAACTTATTTATAAAACTGGGAGAAATATTTCCAAAAATATTGCTATAATTATGCTAAAAATTAGTAAAGAAAAGGCGTGAAATGTTTAGAATTGAATAACAATTAATTTTCCTGCTCTTTTTTCCTTGTTATACAATTGTCTCTAATGAGCCGATCATGCTGATGTTTAGAAACATAATTTTCTCGTTTCAAGGCTTTTTGCGCAATTTCGTTACACAAGATGACTTTGTTAGAAATTATGTTTCTAAAGATTTTTTTTTTAAATTTACTAAACAGAGACATTAAATCAGAGACTGATTCCGTTCTTTAAAGTTCGGTTCTCGGGCAACTCTACAAAAATTTGAGCATTTTGGATTGTACTTCAAACTTGAAAATGTTTAATTTAACAATTTCGAATTGAGGTCCTGGCAACTAAGCAATTATTTTTAAAAAGTATAATTAAACAGCTATGCGCGAAAGTGAATTTTCAAAACTTTTCAATGAAGTCCTCAACACGAGAAAAATTTTTAAGTAGGTAAAGCTGAAACTTGAAATGGAAGAAATATTTGAATCATGGATTAAAATGTTTTGCAATTGATACATGCCGTCAAAATTTTTAAATTGTAGGATATCGAACAGATGAACTGAAATTTAAACAGTTTCAAATTTAAAAAAAAATAAGGATATGAAAAGCGTAATGATATAATACCAATCAGTACAACTTTCAAAATTGGACAATTTAAAGAGTGTTGAAAAAGTATTCACGAAAAATAAAAAAAAATAAGAGAACATCTTAAAGCATTCAGAGTTTAAAAATTAATGTTTTAAGAATCCTCTATTTTGTACTAGTAATTATTAAAAAATTTCAAATTGAACTATAATTCAAATGTAAAATCTTACAAATTCGCGCGTGTTTGAGTCAATTTAAAAAGTTGTTTATGAATTAAATGTATATTTGTGCTTTATACTACGAAAAAGGGTCAGATAGAGATTATATTTTGGAAGCAGACTAATTTAAATTCTTTCTAACACTTTTGTAATGCAGATTGTTAGATACTGTCGAAATTTTCCCAAGATGGTTTCCGTTCCACTTAAACTCAAGGTAAATGACAATTGTCTTGGAAAATAGGACTCATAGGGGAAGTGGGCCTAAAACGGCCAGTTTAAAAATGCAACTGTTGAAAATTAATCTGTTTTGGTTAAGAATGCAGCTATTTGGTTGAAAATTGACTTTTTTGTTAAGGATTCATATTTTTGGGTTCAAAATTCAACTGTTTTGTGGAATATTCGTCGTTTTAGCTTGAAAATTCAAGAATTGGTTGGAATATTTTTTCTTTTTTGACTGAAAAATCTTCCTTGGTTGAAAATTCAACTCTTGTTGAAAAGTAACTTCTTTCTTAAAAATTAATATTTTCAGGTAAAATTCTTAACAGTTTTGCAGAAAATTCAATTATTTTGTTGAAAATTTATTCCACTGGTTGAAAATTTGAGTGTTTGGTTACAAATTAACTTTTCTAGCGAAAATTCATATTTTCGGGTTCAAAGTTCAACTGTTTTGTAGAATATTTATCTTTTTGGCTCTAAATTTTAATAGTTTTGGTGGAAAATTCCAAATATTTTATTGGAAATTTAAGTGTACTATACAGTTGAAAATTAACTTTTCTGTTAAAAATTCATTTCGGTTGAAAATTAATCTGTTTTAATTGAGGATTCAACTATTTCGTTCAAAATTATCTTTTTTGTTAAAGATTCATATTTCTGGGTTCAAAATTTAACTGTTTTGTAGAAAATTCGTCTTTTATGCTTGAAAATTCAACAACTCAACTTTCGTTGAAAAATAATTTTCTTGTTAAAAATCAATATTATCAGGTTGTAAATTCAGCAGCTTGGTGAATAATTAAAGTATTTGGTTGAGAATTCAACTGTTTGACTGAAAATTAACTATTTTGTTGAAAATTCGTCTTCTTTGGTTGAATTCAACTGTTTTTTATTTAAAAATTGATTCTTTTTTCGCTGAAATATGAACTTTTACATTTTTCGTTTAGAGTTTATCGTTTTTGATTGAAAATTCAACTATTTTGTTGAAAATTAATGTTGTATTTAATTTACTTGTTTAATGTGTTCAATTTCAGAAGTTTTGACAAATGATCATAGGAAATTCTTTAATACACTTATTATCGCTATAACATGACTAAATAAATTAATAATACTGAAAACACGATTGATCGTTTCTTAAATTTTTCTCTAAAGTACACGAATTCGAATATTAATTGAAAGAAATTTTTATTTCATCTTCATACTTAAAATTCACTACATGTTCAATATATTAATACTTTGAATAAAATCTATTCTTCTGGAAATAGTGAAAATAATAAAGAGAATTTTGATTTAAATCAGTATAAATCCAGTACTGTGAAAGTTATTTTTGTGAATGAGAAAGCATTGTTATTAAATTTTTTATTAGAGTTTAAAAAATAAATTTAGCACGCTCCAAAAAATTCCCTGAAAAGAAAATTTCCTGACATTTCCAGGTTTTTCCAGGTATATGAAAATTCCCTGAGAATTCCATGTTTTCCATGTTTTTCCAGGTATATGAAAGTTTCCTGAGAATTCCATGTTTTCCAGGTTTTCCAGGTAAGTAGACATCCTGTTAAATAATTTATAAACATCGCAAATATTAAAAATCACAAATGAATTGAATATTTCATGCGAATTAATTTTTTAATTTTTCTATAGATTTTTGCAGCTTGTTTTGTCGGCTGATGGTCGGCCGTTTCATGCATACAACCTATCAGCCGTTTTAGACAAGCAGCAATTATTGTATATTTTGTTTATTTTTAATTAATATAGTTACTATCCAACATGAGTTAAACCATGACATAACATCTTAGTGTCTGAACTAAAAATTTCCATAAACAACAACTGAAATAATGAAAGGTAAATTAATAAATATTATGCAAATGTCTAGTTAAAAATTCTTGCTCAAGTATGTCTAAAAATATTATCGTGTTCTATTATTTTACTATAAATATTTGATGCTTAAAATCATCTGCCCGAAATGTGAGTTCATTTAATAAATATATCTACACTAAGAATAGATATTAATTTAGCTTTCCTAATGAGTTATTAAAGATTGGCCATATTATCACAGTGGCCATTTTAGGCACACTTCCCCTGAAGTTCCTGTTACTGGGCCGAAAACGGAACCTCTTTGTGCATGTTAAATTCTATAAATTAACGATCGACTCCTGTAATTATTTCCTAAGTGTTCTAAATTAATTATCAGACTTTCGACCTAACTAGTCATCTATAAAACTAATTTTTACACTTTTTCACTACACGCGACTGTCATTAAAAACGTCTGAGTAACGATAATAACGAAAAAGTACAATTTTTATAACATTTTACAAAACAACTTCCTCTACCTATAAGAATGTTGTTCAGTAATTTTATTTTGAATTTCTTGATGTATAATTAGTACCGATTTCCGAGGCTATTGTAAGTAATTAAATAAAAAGAATTTTGATGCATTTCAAACTGAATTTTACGAGTTAAAATTGTCAGTTTTGCTTGAGCTTAAACAATAAAATTTTTTTGGTTGTTATGTTGAAAAGAAGTGTAATACATTTTGCAAGTAGAGCAGAACTCGGTCTGCTCCAAAGCGCGGAAAAAGTTTCCGTTACACACTTTTTACGGTGGCGGCTAACTAATGCGCGAGCGTGGAATTTATTGCGAGATGTACAAAAATTTGCTGATTTAGCTCTTTCGTCTTCATTCAATTAAATGTTATCGAACTTATTTTTCATGGAAGACTTTCTTACTACGGGCAGGTTATAAAACTTACAATTTTTAATTTTCAAAAACTCAAATGTTACTTTACGGTCTACTCTTTATCATTTTCGATTTATCTATTTATTTTTTGTTTTTGAATCTTGAAAAAATCGATTTTGAATTATTCAATTTTGAAGATATTAAGTTTTTTAACTGAAAGAATGAAAGGGTCATTTTGGAATCGTTCACTGCTAAATTCTGTTGATTTCAAAATTTTAATGTTTGAGTTGCTGTTGCTGTTGCTGAGTTTGCTGAGATCCTTTAATAGGAAAATTTTTAAATAAAAAATGTTTTATTTCGAAATCATTTAATTTAAACTTTATACGATTTCGAATGGAAACGACAGAAGATGTTTAACTTAAAATTCAAGCAACAAAAAAAATTTCAACATTTTCAAGAAGCTTTTAAAGATTGAGTGATTTCGATCATAAAATCTATTATACAAAATATGGAATAAATTAAATCGTCTCTTTAAAAACACCACGATGTCAAATCCCAAAACTCAATTATTGAAAAATTTTAAGAATCGCGATTTTTTACAAATTACAATTAAAATTGCAAAATGCGTATACAGTTTTAAATTAGATGTACACAAAAATGAACAGTTACAAATTTTAGTTTTATACAAATAGAAAAAAAATGTTCACACTTGAAGATTTAATTTTAAAGGGGGCGAGATTGAACAAAGAAATTTTCAGTTCATAAAAGTTCACAATTCCAATATTTGTATTAAATAGCGTGATGTCACCAAAAATTTATTAATTTCAAATTAAAGATTTGGAACACTTAAATTGGATAAGTTTAACATTTTTTCTGACAAGGGTTCAGTAGTTCAAATTTTTGTAAGTAATAAATCTGAATAATTCATACAAAATATAAAAAATCAATATGTCGTGTATTTCGAGAAAAATTTATAGATATTTCATGATAAACGATTTTATAATTTGAAAAAAAATGGTTTTTGATAGTGAATACAGGAGTCGTTTTAATTTAAAAAATATTTTTCTTTTTATCTCGAGCTATGAAAAGTAATTATGTGATTTATTGTCATTGAACTTTAATGAAATCGTATGAAAATTTGATAATAGATAACTAGATAATTTCTTAAAAAATATTTCCTGGACTAGACTGAGATTTTACTTAATTTTTGTTCCAAGTTTAACGCACTTTTGCCCATTACGCACTTTCAGAGAGAATGTTTTCTTAGGACGGTGGTTCAAGAAGACAATTTGGTTTCTACAGAATTAATTTTTTTTCTTCTTCCATCAAAATATTGGTTATTTTACCATTTTGTTTCAAATCAACAAAAATTTAATGGAATTAATAAGCACTCGATTTGTTGGATTAACCTTTTTGTTGAGTCAACAAAATTTTTGTTGAAATAACCTAAATTATGTTTGCATTAAATTCAGTAACATTTGCCTTGATTCAAGCAATTGTTTTTTATTTTAAGTAGCATTTGTCTGAATTTCAGACTCGATTCTAAAATTCAGATAATGAGGTTTTTTTTAGAACAATTATGCTTAAATCCAACAAAAATTTCCTGAATTCAAGAAAAGCCAATTTTAAGGTGTGCAAAAATCGTTTAGGATTTGTTTTTACTGTGAATGCAGGAAAAATATGTACACTTTATTGAATAATATCTTATTAAAATTTCAAAAAATTATAATAAAAATTAATTTTTTTTAAAATTATAATAAAAATTATTTTTTTTTTAAATTATAATAAAAATTAATTTTTTTAAAAATTATAATAAAAATTAATTTTTTTAAATTATAATAACATTTTTTTGTTTAAATTATAAAATATTTCAATACTTGAGTGTTATTATTGACCAAAATTGAACTGTAGCTTTTTTTAGGGGACAGAAACTATGACGATTTTAAGGGATTTTGAGGAATAAAAAAGGCAAATATTGAGAATTTGAAAACTTAAAAGTTAAAGATGGTAATTTTAACTTTTTTTAAATTATCAAATCGTAGCAAACTTTCGGAAACCGCGGGGAATATTATTAAAATTTTTAATTTAAATTTCATATTTTAGTGAGACTTTCATTATTTTGGACTTCAAAAATCTGATTAAAAACATGTGTATTAGTAGGGTCGTCTAAAAGTCTAATAGTAACTTGGAATCTCCATAAATATTTACCATTCTTTAAAAATAAGAGATTATTTTATGGAATTATTTTAAGTTACATTTTTTTTCACTTTTAGGCTGCAAGACTCAAAATCTAGTAACAATTCAGGTTTTTAAAAAATATCAGGGTTCTAGTGAGCTTTGGGGTGCCCGGTTCGTTCTAAAAATTTTGTTTCACTGTTCCAAGATCGAGTGCAACTTTCTTGATTCAGAAATGGAAATATTTGATAAAAAAAAAAAAACATATTTTCAGGGCCGCCTGAAGTTATTTCAGTACCTGGAACTCGTAAATTATCCTTTGTCCCAAAATTTAAAAGAATTGAGAAAATATTTAACTCAAGAGCTAATTGAGACGTCTTCTTGTCTTTGAAAAATTTTTAAAATCCGTTAATATTTTTCTTTTTATTTAAATTTTGATGAAAGCGCACGGTGAACCTCAAGTATTTTTAACCAGGAAGTTTTTACACTCGACTTTTCTTTACAGAATACATTTTTTCTGATAATTTATAAGTACTTCATACCCAAAACGAAAATAAAGTATCTAGCCCCTTTTTGACATTTGAAAAATTCAAATTTAGGAAAATTTGTTCTCACATACTTAAAGTTACTGTTTAGTATATGATATTTCACATGAAAAACATAGTAAAAAAGTATCATAAAATAATTGGATAAATTGAAAACTGTGCGTTTTACGAAGGTTTTTGTACAGCAGAAAATGGTTTTTTGTCATTAAGGTTATTAAAGCGTTTTTGTACTCGACTTTTCTTTATTGTTTATTATTTTTGGATAGTTTTAAAGCTTTTTCTGTATTTTGTTCAAAAAAAGTATCAAGACCTTTTTGAAAAAAGTAAAACTCAATTCCTTGCTTCACATATTCCAAATTATTCTTTAGAATATTTTTGTTGTTATTCCACATTGAAAACGGAGTAAAAAAGTATAGCGAAAAATAGCATAAATTAAAAATTGTGCGTTTTATGGAGGTTTTTGTCTCGTAGAAAATGATTTTTTGTCATCAAGGTTATCAAAATGTTCTTGCACTAGACTTTTCTTTATTATTTATTACTTTTGGATAGTTTTTGAACCTTTTAAATATTAAAAAAAGTATTTCGCAAGAATTTGATTTAATTTCCTCTTTCACGTAATACTATGTTCATCGAACTAAAAAACAGTCCAAATTTTTTTTGTATTTTTTAAATATTTAAGTCTCTTCAAGATTTTGAATGTTTCTTTAGACTACTCATAAATTATCAGAAAGATAATTTCTTTAAAGAAACATTGAGTTCAACAATATGCCTGCAGTGGATAATCATTAATTAAGAATACTTATGTACATATAGAATTTATTTAATTAAATTTAATGTTAAGACACGATACGTGGTAATAAATTAAATTAAAAATTAATTATTTGACATATACTTGCTCTTTGAATTAATGATTATCCACTGTAGATTGCATTATCCACTGCAGAAAGGTTTCTCCTAGGTCTCTGAATTTATCATGGTTTCCTGTATATAATTTGAGATGATTTATAATTCATAATAATCTCAATATACGACCAACAATATGAAAAATACACAAAATAATTTTTTAAATTCAAATTGATCAATACACTCGTATTCCTCAATGTTTTGAAAATTAATAAGCATTTAAAAGTTACTCAATATATATTATCTGTTTAATTTTAGAGAAAATTTCATCACATGAAAACTGTTCAGATTTACAAGAGAAAGCGGACTGTATTGGTAAATTGAGTGAAAAAATTGTTTACAAATCATCTCAAATTATAGAGAAAACGAAGGCATATTAGAGAAATATTCTCTTTTTTTCATAATTTAGAAATAAATATCAGATGCACCGTACCATAACACAGGGCTAAGTGGGATATGTGGGGTAAAGGGGGACACTCGCTTTTGATTCAAAGAAAGGAATAGCAGTTATCAATTGCAAAGATTTCATGTGTACCACTTTAGCCTACAGGGTCTCTGCCTGGTTTTCAACCAGAAAATGCAATACAATGCGCGAAATTAAAGAATTCGTGTGTTCTGATTTCCCTGTTTTTTGTCCCGCTTAACTCCGTTTTACGGTAATTCTTAAAAAGTTGTTATTTTTTTTGAACAACCCTAGTGAGCGATGTCACAGAAAAACAAGGGTTAAAAAGTGATTTAGGTAAAAATGCTGGGGTTAATCTCGGTATGAAAAAAAATGAAGATCAGCAAGGATAAAATGAAAGATCGCTGATTTTTCATTTTACCCTTGCCGATCTTCACTTTTTCGCATGCCGAGATTACCCCCAGCACACGGTGGACCTCGACTGACTTCAACCCAAAAAGAATTGCATATCTCGGATTTCTCCTGATTAAACTTCTGGGATGTCCTACGGTCATTTTGAGCACAAAAAGAAAAAAATCTCCTAAGCCGTTTTTGAGAAAACGCTATTTTTGATTTTTTTTAAAGATTAATAAAAGGCGGTGTTTCGGTTTTCAATCGTGTGCAAAACTACGAATCTTGCCGACGTTTCGTGAACATTGCAGTCCACTTCTTCAGGGCTAACCTGAAACTGAAGCTTCAGGTTATGTTGCTCTTATATATACTCTCTACGATGCCTGTGA
>JAUMHM010105738.1:0-11470 GCA_032362435.1 Melikaiella ostensackeni
AATTCGCATTCAGTGCATCGAAAAACATAAGAATTGATATGCCTCATCCCCAGAACAGGAAATACTAATTTTTTCGATTTTTTTAAAGTTAGGGTAAAACGCGGACGTGTAGGGCAAATTCTGACATCGGATTCGGATTCAGCGCGTCAAAATTGATAGGAAAACATATGTCGCGTCCCCAGATCACACATTTTTGTGTGGCTGTATTATTTACTGAGTGTTCAACTAGAGCATGTAATAGACTAAGACGACATACTAACAAAATAGTTGAAAAATATGCTTTATAAATATATTTCAACAAGTGTCTTGTTGTAGTTCATAACCCAGAAAAAGTCTAGACAGAAAATTCTTCTTTTTAAGAAGACGTCAGAGCTGTGCAAGGTACATAGATCCATATAAATAAAACTCAGTTAAATAGCTCTTCTGGAGGAAAGCAGTTAGTCCCGATTGGAAACGATAGACTTCACTCAGATGTGAATGAGTACATCGGTTTCAATAATGTTTTTCAAATGGGGTCAATCGATTTGATAGAAGTAATCTGTCCCGAACTGGCTCAATTATTTATTTTTTAATAAGGAAATTGCATCTTTGATTTTTATATTCCTATTGTATTCTCCATTTCAGATGTGTTAAGTACGAAGTATTACACTGACCCCTTAGACACTGTGTTAACGGAGAAACAATTCTTGAATGGTCTGGGAGAAGCAATTCCGAATGTGAAGGATTGGGAAGGGTTCAGAGCATTACGCTCTAAGAGAGCCCAAAAAGAGCCCGTCGACGATGAAAATTCGTATGAAGACGACGAATAATTTCTTTAATATAACTATTTTTTCATCACGTTCTTCGTTTTCTTCTCACGTTCGTTCAAAATAATATAATTAATTCAAAAACTTATAATAAAATTTCTCTTCTTTCCTTACTATGAAGATTCTTACAACCTTGAGGGATCATTTTGTTTGCAAAATATATTTTATTATATTTCCCAAGTTAATTGAGCCTTGATCTCGAACCTCTAATTTCAAACTAGCTAGATTAGGTTCTGTTAGCACTGCTGGTCTGACACTGACTAGCTCGTCTAGTCTGGACCAAACCTTGGATAAAGCATTACACTTCTGACCGGAGGCCCGATTAGTCGGTCATAGTCATATAGAACATTCTTGTATAGAGTCAATCTCGGGTATTTAAAATGATAAGTTGGAACTTTTTTTCTGCGCTTGTAAGATCAGTAAATACAACTTACAATATGTGAATTTTTTTATTGGAAGAGAAAATTTCATCGCGTCTCCCAACACATTATTTATCTTTCCATTGCGTAATAATACCTCTCGCTCCCTCTTAATTGTACATACAATGTCATAAATCTGAATTCTTCTTGAGACCTTAGTGTGGGAGAAGCGGGCCTTTGAACTAAGAATTATTTCGAAAGACAAACCAGATAGCAAATAGCTATCTTGAAACCTTTTAGAGAATAGATAGTCGCTACACTCTTAACGAAACTCTTCATAAGTGGATTTCCCTTATTTCCAAAAAATGAAGACTCCGATTGGCATTTTGTGTTTCATCTTTGTGATTTTCACTAATCCTGTTGGTAAATATGATAATATCTATCATTTGAAAGACATTTTCAGTTGCAGTATATTCATTGCCTTTTAGAAATCCTTCAAGTTAAAAAAACTCTTTTTCTCAAGGCACAGTGTCGTCTGAATGTATGAATTATTAGGTTATTACATTATTACATTTCCCCAATTAGTTCTGAAATTCTATTAATTCAGTTAGAGAAAATAGAGCTACTAAAGATTAGGAGCAGTTTATAAAAAATGAAGTTTATGACAAACAGATAAGCTTATTAAAAAAAGGCGATGGTGTAAAATTTTCAAGTTTACTGAGACAATAAACAGCGAAAGTTCTGGAACTTGTCAATGCGTTACGCAGACTCCATCAACGTTACGTGATAACAAGTTATTGGTTCAAAATCGAGAACATCAGACTTCAATCTTTCCATTTCAATACTAAACTTTCCGTCGGCTATGGAAACGAATGCCGAAATGGATAAAGATACTAAAGCGTATACGGAATGTATGATTTTCTTAATTAATTTCTCAGTCAATACAGAGGCTGGTGCCCTTCTTAGTAAATAATCTCAAGGCAAGGAAATCGCGAGTTAATATATGGTAAAGAAGTTCGATATTTTATGTTCACCTACAACAAGAAAAAAAGGTTGTGAAATAAGAAATATTGAGAACGTAATTGAACTTTGATCAGGAGTCGATGATGAACCACCTGTTAGCCAAAGAGCCGGTCCGATTATGAACGAGGGAGCGAAACAGCACGTCAAAGAGTATGACTGTGTATCTTCTAGATTAATATGGGTTAGAATCAAAGTGAAAATTAGAAGTCTATTCATTGTCAGTCATTTCCTACTTTTCCTATACATAATGAATTTTCCTGAAAATATCTTAGAAAAGTTCTTACTTAAGAGCACAATTCAGCAAAGTTCCGAAATTTTAGACGATTTCGCTTAGAAATCAAAAATAAATAGTACGCAAAATGTTTTGTCACACACCTGTCCCAACCTACAAATTTAAAATGAAAATTCGCTAAATAATATTAACACCATTTCTGAAATATTTAAAATTCACAAATATAACTCATATCGAGTTGACAGAGATAAAAAATAAGAGTAGAGTTTAGTATTCTGGAGTCAAGGATTTCGAAAATCGTTTCAAAATCTGTCTCACATGGGTCACGCTGTATTGCTATTTCAGAACAAAACTCGAAGTTAATTAAATTTCCTACCTATGCTTTCTTTTTACAGAAGGATCTGGGCTACTTAGAAGGTTCAGAGGACGGACTCCAGTTCATCCTCCTCCTATTCAACTTCATGTTCATCGTTACCAAAGTAGTGAATCTTGGTGTGGAGTTCACCGCTTACGAGGAGGACGCTATACGGTAGGAACAGATGAGCATCACGAGTTCATAATTGGAGTAATCCTAGGTCCATATGGTGGACACTTGTTTCCTTTGGTGGTTGCTAAACTAGACCTTCCTATTAACTATGATCCATGTGACCCTATCAACTATGAAAAAGTTAAAGTACGCATAAATGACAAGATTGCCAATATAACTGAACTGTTGTCGAATGAGGATCTCCGGAAGTACTTTCGGGATGATCGGTACCACCACGGACTCAGACCAGAAAATATTCGTACTGCCCTGATACCTGCACCTGAATAATTCAACTTCAAGATATACATTAGGGTGTCCTAAAAAAAGACAATTTTTTTGTTGGATAAAGCACCACCCAAACTTGGTCCAAAATTATGTTAACTAATGATTTGCGTTAATTTTCGTCGAAATAACAAGCGTTTCGCAGGAAATACAACTGATAGTACCATACGGCGACAAAAAGAGAACTTGACCGAACAAGAACAAAAATACTACACCTAAGCGTGAAACACTATCCTTTAAAAGGGTTGAAATATCAAATTGTGGATTTCATAAATTTTATTGCAATTCTTTGAATATTTTAATTTCTAAATGTTGTGGTACTATGTAGAAAAGTGGAATGTGAAAAATATATTTTAAAAATTAGCTCGTATTAAGTGTAGTTTTCCACGATTGGGTATAGTATTTTTGGTCTTATTGAGTTAAGTAAGAGCATGAAGGGTGATAAAATTCCGCGTCTATTAAGCCCAAGTTTAAGGCAGAATATCAATTTAATAAAAGGATATCGCAAATAATTTCAAATTTCGATATTTTCAAAAAATTTGGAATAACTCCGAGAATAATTGAAAATTTTTCATTTCGTGGGCTTATTTTGAACATAGGTCCCCAGAGTAATTTTGTAAATTATTATTAGAGTATTTTAAGATTTTTTTCCTAGATTCTACCGTAGGGACAAACTTGGTACAAAGAGATCGAAAAATTTCAACTAATCATTGTACTCACCAAATTGTTCAAAGAAAATTTGAATAATAATTTTCTTTGGAATATTAATAAAATTCATTTAAAGATGATAATTATAATTTTTTCGAATTTCATTGAGAATTTACACATTTTTGGAATTTCTCGACTTTTTGATCGAAGTTTGACCATATGGCAGAATTCAGGGAAAATATTGTAAAAACATCTCACCACTTAAAAATGATACTATGAAGATTTACCTTCATAAAAAGCCCAAAAACTTTTTGGAGGTTTGATTGTTTTCAGAGTTATTCCGATTTTTTGCAAACATTGAAGTTTGACGTTTTTTTGAAATATCTTTTTACAAAATTGACATTTTGCCTTCAACTTGGGTTCGCTCAACGAAAAATTTTATTATTTTTTGTGGTATTGAAAGGAAAATATTTTATTGGTTATATTGTAAAAATGAAGATACATTAGAAACTGCTCAAAAAACAATTGTGTACATAATTTTAGCCGGTAGACAAGGGCATTTACATTTCTTTAATTATTCAGAAGTTCAACATTGTTAGCCAGAAATATTATATCATAAGAGTCTTTGCCAAAAACTTCTCAATTTCGAACTATGACATTTTTCAAATGGAACTTGACAAAATCAAACGAAGTACATTTTTTCATTCTTTTACATCCAAAATAAAACGAAAATACCAATTTCAGAGATCAAGAATCATATTTTTGTAGCATAGATGAACTTCAGAACAAAAATTATGTCTATCTGCGTTTTCTGTTAATAAAAACGGATTCGACATAGTTTTCTTTTGTGTAGCATGAAATAAACCAGTTTCAAAATAACGCCCTATAAATAATTCTAACACGGACGAATTTTTAGAAAATTATATGATAATTGAATTTTCCAAATCAAAGTAAAATATTTTGATAAATTGTATATCAATATGTTTTCTTTAGAAAATTTTATTAATAATTCTTCAACTATAATGTGTGTTTTAATCAATTTAATGTACATCATTAATTTTTAATGAAAACAGAAATTTCATTACAGTTTAAGCACAAATGAGAATAACTTCTTCATGTATAATTTTCCAACTGCGATATTGAACAACGGAAGAAATTCTCCCATTTTAAATTACGTTCCTGCAAGGAATTATGTAAATTTTTACAGGATATATAAAATCCACGGATAAAGGTCATCATTGTGGGCCGAAACGTTTGAAAAAATTTAATTGTATCTATTTTACCGGATCCTAAGTATCATCGACGTTCTCAAAGAAATGTACTATCGAGTGTCAATACAATCTCCACCGATCATTATTTTTCACCATATTTACAGTGATCGTAAAAAAGTGAAAATACTGAAAAAAAGTTTTTTCCGCGCTCTATTCAGAAGCATACCTACATATTTAATTTTCCCCTTATTTCATAAGAGACATTATTGATGTGTCACATTCATCGAAAAGTTTTGTCAAATTTGGCTGGATGTTTTAGATTTTGTGGATCTGACCCCTCAAACGATCTTTATACATCAAATCGTGAGTCCATCAAGTTCATTGTAGAGAACTTTTGTTTCAGTTGGTCCGATCTACAAAATTTGAAAAACTCAGCAAAATTTGAAAAAAAGTTTTTGAGAGTTGGAAGAACTCTGGAAATAATGAACATCTTTTGAGGTTCTTGGGCTTATTTCAGAGGAAAATTCTCATAATATATTTCGAAATTTTTAAAACATTTTTTGAGTACCTCCCCTAGATTTTGTCCTTGGGTCAAACTTGGTGAATAGTTTCAAATTTTATGAGATGTTTGAATACTTAGAAAAATTCGTTCAAGATGATTCTTTATCATATTTTAATGAATTCTAGTAATATTGAAGAAAAGGTCATTTTTTTCGATTTTTCAAAATCATTTGGTGAAAACTGCCTTTGAAATGAGTCCAATAATTCTTAAAAATGTTAATTATTTCCATAATCATTCCAATTTTTCGGAATCATCGAAATTTGACGTTTTGGTATTCGAGCTTTTTATAAAATTGACGTTTTGCCTTCGATTTTAGCTCATTATCTCAGAATTTCATTACATTTCATGTTATCATGAGCAAAATTTTCCATGTCGATGTTATGAAAATTAAGGGACTTTAGCAATAGCTCAAAAAACAGGTGTGTAGATAATTTCCAGCGGTAGTGTACGTATGGAAAGATCAATGATATACCCTTAGAAAAATGGTTCAGTTCAAAGAAAAAACTATAAACCTTAATCTTTGTTCCGGCTATACTAACTCCCTTTTACGGGCTTAAGAATCTTTACAAAAGCATTACATGTTTTGTTATCGACAATATATACAGTCTTACCAACTACTTCTTACATATTGATTTAACCACTATTCTTCCTCCAAGATGCTCGCGAGCTTGCCACTCTATTCTATTTGCTCTTCATTTTAATCAAAAGAAGGATTCTCGGGCTCTTCCTTGCTCTCTACCATCCTATACCAGCTGTTGTTCTTTGACTTTAATCGCCTGACCACCATTTTTTCTCGTCCTAATTCTCCCCTCGCCAGATAAGCTGGTCAGCTCTAACTTGCTCCCATGAGCTATCTCAGAAATCTTGCGTGCGGAATTTCCACACCCTCATGCTCCTTCCATCTCCTAATTTCCACCCCATAACTTAACTATAAGCACACGAGCACGTCAAACATCAACAGTCTAATCGTTCAGTCGTTCTTGAACCTACTCTTCCCTATTCCTCACACTCGTCACACATTTCAATCTCTTTCGCACCAGCACCTCGTTTCCTCCTGCTGCTTCGAACCAAAATCCTTGGTAGCAGAAGTCCTCCACCAACTCCACCACCTTGTCCTTATCTAAGTCTCTAAAAATGATTCTTTTGTCCTCTCAACGAAACATTCATCCAATTCTCTCTCTTTCATGGCTTTAATACCAACCTCCTGTTGAGGGAAAATGAGTTTAAGAGTGTCAATACGAAGAGAAGAACGCCAAAGAGAGATAGGGTGTGTGGGGATATGCTCAATGAATTAGAAGCACTCATAAGAAGATTTAAGAGGGAGACTTATGGGAGACTGGATTATATGAAGAGGCAAAGAGGTAAGTAAAGGAGAAGGTGAGAAAAGTGAGGCGAAAATGGGAAATATGGGACAAATTATGGAAAGTGGCGGAACAGGATGTTTGCATTAAATTGGAAGGCATGGAGAACAGACAGAGAGATAATAAAGGGAAAGAAAAAGAGAAATGAAAGTTTTAGAAGAGAGAAAGAGAGAGAGCAAACTAGAAATGAGGAACCTACTAATTAAGGGCATAAAAAGCGGACAGTGACAAGGAAGAGAAAGAGATCAAGAACCCGATGAAAGTAGGAAGTAAGGAGAAGACGCATTAAGTTATGGACAAAAAAAAGTTATCTTCAGAATAAAGGACCATTGATTTAAGAGAGCAGAAGGTGCCGATGACCCATTCTATCGTCTTAATAGTAACGACCTTCGCGGTGAAATATCAATCAGCCTTCTCCCTCTCCTGGTCCCTGCATTCCTCTTCTCGATCAGATCGAGTTCGCTGAAAACTTCAGAAGTGGACTTTCATCAAGTGATTCAGTTTTTGTTCTTCGTCTTTGGCAAAATCGCCATCGTCGAGTCTTTTGAGCCTGAGGCGAGGGTCTTGATCTTCTGCCAGTATCTTGTGAAGCCTCGCTGTCTACATAATGTCTTCAGCTTCATGGCAGAGCATCTTAGAGCTGATTGTATTTTTCGAGTAATTCGTCTAGTACGATGTGATCAGAGCTCTCCGCAGAAGCTCCGCGTGCGTGCTCCAACTCTCCTGTAGTACCGCAGATCGTGGAAAGATCCACGAGCCTACCTTCACGTTTATCTTCGTATGAGTCCCAAAGAGTATTCCTGGGGTCTTTGGTCTCCGAAACCGCTGGTTTGTTTAAGGCCAGCTGACATAAAATATATTCGTGGACCAAGAGACACTTCTCGTCGGAGACTTTCCGTCCCAGTATCCTACTTTTCAGTTCTTGGGAGCAAGGTTCCATCTAGAATCTCACTTCTGTTTTTGTTCAGAAAATGTGGGATTGTCACTCGGTTGAGGATCTCTAGCTCAGTACCCGCTAAGTATTTGAGTCTCTTCCTCTGTCGTTGAAGTTTGTGCTCCCTACACTATATGATAGGATTTGCGTCATAACCTAGCATTAGAAGGATCTTATTATCTTGGCAGTGCTGAACACGAGTTAATATAATGCCCCACTCATCAATATAAATGTTACTAAGGCACTTTAATTTTATGATCATGTATTTGAAAACTAATAATACTTGTGAAGGAGGGTTCAGTGAACGATTCTATCCCAGTGAATTTTTTTTCACGTAATATTGAGGTTTATTAACGCTATTTAAAATTTTCCTTCTCATAAATCATCGTTTATCAGTAATTTAAACATGAGCAAGAGATGTTACTGACCGCTGCTAAGAGTTGTTATTGCCTGTTGCTGAGGTATGTTCTTTACCGTTGATAGAAGCTTCTGTTGACCATTGTTCAGGGTAGTTAATGTCCGTCAGCAGATCAAAATATTTTCTATATTCTAGACAGATTGGAATATTTGTAGCTGCAACTTTTTTCCCCAAAAATACACTCAAATGTTCATAGAATTTTAAATTTTCAAACAATTTATTTTCTTATCTTCATTTTAAGAATACATTTCCTCCTTGATACTGTTAAAGCACACATAAAATAAATTAATTAAAATCATTTATCAAATTGTGATGGAAATAATTTTTTTTGTTTTGAAATTTGCACTTTCTTTAAACGTTAGAGATTGTTTTCGGAAAACAAATTATTGCTTGAAAATTTGAAATCTGCTGAAAATCGTGCGAAATAAGCTACTTCTGCTTGTCAAAATTTGTGCTTGAACAAGAAGGTATTATCAAAATAATTGCTAAATGATTCAAACAAATTATCTTTTGTTATCCTTCATCATGAAACTCATAATGTCTATTTAGTAAACTGAATTCGCGACGAACCTGAAAGAACTGAATGCTGACGCGAATGAAATTGTTTCAACAATTGCAAGTTACGTAAAAAGTCACTGAGTATTTTAAAATTACGGATTCATAATGATTTATAAAGACGAATTTTCAATAAACGTTAATATACTGATACCAGCTGAAAATTCCTTCAGCAACAAACTCTCATACCTCTACTTTCTTTCACCAGCTTGAGCATCCTAACCTCAACCTGTCAAACGATCAAGAAATATTTTCTGGTCTAGAAAAATATTTCTAAGTCACCCAAACCTGTTTCTACTCAACCAAGCCGCGTCAAAGAGATTTTTCATCAAGAAAAATATTTCCAAGACCGTCGAGTGATGTGATTTGCCGCGCGAGTCGGAAATATACGGCCAATAACAGCAACGCTAGGAAATGTTTCCTCTCTCGCGAGACTCGGTATCTCTCCTACCCTAACGACTCTCCAAAAATTTCCACTCTTTCAGAAAGAGCCAATCCCCGACGGCGAAGTCATGTGATTGGACGGCGAGTTACCAGCCGGGTCTATAAAGATGCGTGACACAGCGCAACTCGGCACAGCCTCCCCCCAAGTCATCGACGTGTACGCACGACGCTTTCTGAAATAAAAATAAATTTTTAAACCAAATCCTCCCCTGTGTTGTCCATACTTAGTATTAGCTTGCTTATTTCCCGCACGCCTTGTGTCCATCTCCTTCGGAGCCTACTTAACATCGCTCCATTCAACATAGCAATCGGTTCTTTTCAGGACCACAAATTGCTTTTGAACGAAAGACTCAACCCTATTTCCGAACTATTTCAGTGAATAACTATTTTACCCACTCGCTGTTACCAATCAATTCTAACTTTGGAATAATTCTTTATTGTTCATAAGATAACTATTTTTATATTATTTCGAGGCGGCCTCAGCCCACAGCTGACCTCAATTTGGTGCCCAAAGTGGGGCCCTGAGAAGAAAATTGAAATATTTTCTATTCAATCTCTGCTTTTACCTACCCATCCTTAATTTCGACCTTCCTATCCCTGTTTAAGTTTCCATGGCAAATAGTCGTCGCACAAGAAAGAATCGACGACGATCAAAAGAGAAGTTCCATCTTTGTCGTGACTTACGACTTAAAGTCATCAATTCTCCTTACACCAAATTCCAGATTTACTTACCCGATTTACGTGAAAACATTGAGCAGGATTCACAAGTATTCTGCCCAGCACCTCATCTTCCGGCATTACCCCAAAAAAAAGATTAAATCAGTGGTTGTTTGTGTCTCTGCAAACTACTTTTGTACATTCACTTCCGGAAGCGAAAAACCACCCGGTGGCGCCCATAAATAAACAGACTCCCCCTCGATACAATGTTCATTCCTGTCAGTTTTTGAATCTGGAAACTATGCTAAAAGAGGGTGAAAATTCGAATTCTTCTGCCAGTGACAACCCTTTCCCCGGATTAAGGCCCTGTGGCACAGCCAACTTTGGTGAAGTCATGACCGGACGAGGAAGAAATCCACCCCCTGTGGTGCATTCACCAATAAACCCCCCAAAAAAAGTGAGGAATATGAATCCTGGGATGGGTCCACCAGAAAATCCCCGGGATCTACTAAATGCTAAGAGGAATCCTGTAGATCAGCCGAATCCTGCGGAAAACCGTCCAGAACCAATAAATCCCATAGAAGATCGTCAAGATCCAGGGAATACTATGGTGATTCCTCAAAACCCCAGGGTAAATCCTCAATACCAGCCAAACCCTGGGGGTATACTTCGGCTTCTCCTGATTAATCGCCTTACAGAGATTGGCAGGCTTTTCATGCCAATTTAAACGCCATGACTACCCCCTTCCCGACCGCTTCCAGAATTGCAAGGTTGCGACTACGAAGACCCCGTGGATTTTCTGAGGCAAGTGGAACAATTTTTCCAACTTCAAGGAACTCTGCATTATCAAAGAATAATTTTTTTGAACCAAGCACTCAAAGATAGTGCTGCCAAATGGTGGGATGTTTATCGGGATCCCTCCTTCGAATAAAATAGATTCCGCGAATTATTTTTAAAAAATCCAACGGTGCCACTATCATAGGGCGGCTCACTTCTCAACTTCACTTCCAAAGGCAAGGAGAAAAAGAGCCAGTGTGCCTTTTCCTTCATAAAAAGTACCTCCTATTTCAGTATTCACAACCATTTATCGCTGAAGAATCTTGAGTTGCGACTTTGTTAGAGTTGTTGTGCCCATCTATTCGACAAGGAATTAGAACTTCCCAACCTGCCAATTTCGATACTCTTATGACAAGAGCAGTCGAAGCCGAGTTTGAAGAAGCCGAAACACCTCAAGTCCCCAAACGAATCGAACGCCAGTTTAAGATGACTGAAAAAATCTCGAACAAAGACCTCTACCCAAATGTTGGTATTGAACAGGACGCCATCTGAATCGATATTGCCCTGAAAAAACTAAACCAAATCCCCCTCTCAAACTCAATAATTTCAATCAGGAAAACTGGAGATGGGGACCGCCACCGGCCTTTGGGGGGGGGGGGGGGGGGGGGGGGGGGG
>JAUMHM010105738.1:11480-41762 GCA_032362435.1 Melikaiella ostensackeni
CCAGAGACGTTTCCAGTTTGTCCCTCACTTCCTAGTGGTTCTGAACAATCAGGAATTTCTCGCCCTCTTCGATTGTGCTTCCACCGACTGTTTCGTGCACCCCCAGTATTTAAATGAGTTTCAACTCAACATGAGATCTTGTCACGAAAAAGTCGAAGTGGCGAAAACCGGGACATTTCTCAAACACCTGGGCTTCATGGAATTGGAATATGAGGTTTACGATTACAAAATTAAAACCACCTTCTGGGTTAGTGATGAAATTAATGAACCACTTATCTTCGGTGATTCACGGATGAAAGAGCAGAAGGCCATCTTTGATAGGAACCAGAAATGTATTCTCTCAGACGGAGAATTGCGCTTTATCTTTTATTGTAGAGGTGTCTCATCCCCACCTACCACCAAGGATCTCGAAGTTTAAAAAGCCTTAACAGATGTTTCCGCGCCCTACCTCTCACAATTCCAGGAAGTCCTTCAGCGATTCCAGACAATAGTCAATCCGACCGGAATTCCTACCCAAACTAAATATACCGAACACCGAATCGAGGTTACGAATACCAAACCATTTCGTTTGCGCCCCAATACTTAAAAGAAGAAAAATTTCGCATTAATTACAAGAGATTAAATGCCATAACTGTAGACAATTCTCAAGAGTTGCCACAAATACAGGATACATTCAGGGATCTTGGTAACGCCCGTATTTTCTCAACCATCGATCTCCGTAATGGTGACTGGCAAGTTCCCATGGAAGTATCTTCTAAAAAGTATGCCGCCCTTACTCTCCCACAAGGCGGTACTTATTGATTTCGCGTAATGCCCTTTGGCCTTAAAAATGCCCCTAGCACTTTCCAAGAATTGATGTCGCAAATTGTTCTCGTTGGGTACATCAATATGATTTGCATGGTATACCTAGACGATATAATCATCTATTCCCAAACCTGGGAGGAGCATCTCCGACATGTTGATCTTGTATTGGAAAGACTCAATATGCACGGCCTTGAATAATCTTCAGAAAAAAGTCGACTCGGGAAAACATCAACCGACTACCTCGCTCACGTCGTTACCACCGAAATTAACTACCCCCAGAGCGAGCATATTATTGCCATACTCGAGGGAAACCCCCCTTACATCCAAGAAAGCCTTACAGAGTGTCTGCTCAAAATTCTTTAAGAAAAAACGCACTGTGATCAACTACACCCAGGTGGAGGAAAAGGTTGGACCCTAGTTGAAGGTCCTCATGGTTTGCCTTTACGCCAAGAGGACAATCCAGGCGTGGCCCCTCATAGAAACGACATGCTAATCCATAAGGATCCAGTATGGGCTTTTTTTGCAGATGTCCTCATGTTTATTGTAGAGAGGCACGAGAGCAACAAATAGGGTTTCCTGCAGGGGCCCTCATGGGATGTATGGGATCTTTAAGTTCAACTTCCAAAAAAATGTAATCAAATTTTTAACAAAAATGCAGTCTTTTGAGCTAGAACTAATCAAACATCAAAATTTGTTGTTTCAAATGAATAGTAACCCTTTGGAGTAAGAAACTTCGACCGATCGACCGTGAAGGCAAGACAAACGGGGTCCCCTGCAGGAGTTCTTGTGAGTTTTTCTTTGTAGATTGTCCATATGAATATGAAAAAAAACTGTTTTATTAGCCTGGAGCTACGAAACTACAAAAATACCGAACTTAAACCTCGGGTGCATATTTTTTTCGAATCTGAATTTTGAGAGTTTTTTTTGTATCTTTTGTACAATTCAGATTTTGAGAGTTAGGCTGCTATGGAATGAATGCCCGAATTATATTGATTGAGATTGAAAATAATATTGATTAATCTTCATTGGTAACCTTCAATTGATTTTAATTAAAACATTGAACGCATTTTCCTTGAGTTAGGTAGTACGTGCGAGCCAAAAGTGATTCAATACTATTCAGAATTGGAAATCCCAGTGAAAACATCGGGTGAAGGTTGTTACAAATTGTGATAAGTTTAAGAATCGTATTCGGAATTGGAAGCTAAAAAAAGTCAAATTAATATTTTCATGATCATAGAAGCTTTACTCCTGTCAATTTAATGATGGAAAAAGTTTAATTAACTTTCTTTCACAGTAACAATGTCTCAAAGAAGTAGCGCCAGTCCACCAAAACTTGCACATCAGTCGAAGAAGCTTCGTGCTACAAACAGAACCCAAAAAGCATGATAGTAACATTTGATTATTATTAAAAAAAAAAAATTAAATAAATAATCATATATTTCAAATTACAGTTCATTATCAGCAACAAGAATCAAAGCAAAAAAAATCAAGTACTTATTGACATTAAAAATTCTAACTAAAATTTAAACAAATTTGTATATCTGTTAATTATTTCTAATTACATAAATTCCAAACCATTCCAAACAGAATATGGCAAATCCTGGTAAGAATTGCAATTATATATCCCATCACTATGACTTGAGAAAGTTATATTTTAAAATGATAATTCCATTCACCGATCTTCCTGCCTTGAGGAGGAAAGAACATGTACTGGAATACGAATACAAATGTTTTCAGTCCAGAAGTGTGTCAGCAGTAGAAAAAGGTTTGTAGAGTAACAGATTTTATACAAATAGAAAAACTATGAATGTTGTTGAACAATATATTAAAAGTTTATAAAACACTGAAAAAGACCATGATATTTTATATATTTTTAATGGCTTTGCTGTATTAAGAACAGAACCATGTAAAATGTTTTTTACATTCTTAACTTTAATGCTTTCTTTATGGAAAATCCGATTTCACTTTTCGAAAGGATGTTGGAAGGCCTATTATTTACTGAGTGTTCAACTGAAGCTTCTAATAGACAAAGACGTCATACTGACAAAATTGTTGAAAAATATGCTTCATTATTTATTTCACTGAGCCTGAAAAATATTTGGTATATTTGAGGTTTTCTACCTATCAAAATACACTAAAAAAAATTTGACAAGTTGAAAGTATCAAAAATGAAAAGGAAATGTATTCTTCACATAGCCATCTTGTGGTTCTCAAAATTATATTTTTTATAGCTAGCTTGAACAATTATTTTAAATGCTTCGGAACTTCTGAATGACAAAAAAAGTTAAAAAAGTTAGATCAGGAAATTGGAAATCCTGAAAAAAATCCTGCTGAAAATACTTTGGATTCGACTCGATTAACATTGATGTTCAGAAAGCTGAAAATTTTTTCACCTGAAACCCATTTAGATTAAGTCAGAATAACAGACTATGATTTGAGTTCTTGAAAAAAAATTATGCTTGGTAATAGCAGTTTGAAAATCTCTAAAAATGGGGATTTTCATTGTGTTATAAGAGGAAACGTTTTTTTCTGGAAAATATTAAATAACGGCGTATAATTCGAATTTAAACTGAATGAGTTTCTGGCAAAGCATTCGTCGATAGAAAAAAAATTCAATCAAACTGAATCCAAAGAGTCATTCTTTCTCCATTAAAAGAATTATTCCTATATTCAGCAGGAATTTTGTCCATCATTTTGAATTTTATATCCTTACTTGCTACCTAAAATAGTACACAAACAAAATTTTTTCACAATTTTTGCACCTATAGAATAAATTTCAAAAAATGAAAATTATCAACAGTTTTAAAAACTTCTCGGCTCCACTAAAACTTTTTTTAATAATTTCAAAAAATTCCAATAAGTTTCTGTTACTAAAAGAAAAAAATTGAAGGGGTGCCGTTTCGCAAAATTTAATTTCTAAGCACCACCCTAATATAGACATACAAAATATTGTTTAAGGTTAGCTACAAAAAGATTCTCACATAGAAATATTATTATGTTCCTATGAAATTTCACATGGTATGTTACTTCTCTTCTTCTTCCAATTCTTAGAGAAATATCTCAATTACCGTTTTATATTTTTTCAGCAATTCTAGGAATAGCAGAAGAATAATATTGAAAATATAACCTCGAAATTATCAATCCATTTAATTGGGAAATAGGCACCATCTTTTTCCGTCGAGATAATATTGTCGCGAAATAATATCATTTTTCCGCCAAAATTTGCAAGCATAATCTCGAAAACATCAAAGCAGTTATTTTTAGACCAGAACTGATCATTTTCGCGAAATAATATAATTTTCCTGCCAAAATATACAGCCATAGCCTCGGAATTAGCATAGCTAGTCTGTGTATTTTTTGCAAGTTCTACTGCAGCTCCCTCTGTGACGGACGTTTGAAAATCAATTACTGACGTTTTCACTTTCACGAGTGCAAGTTCATATCTTATATGTTCGTAATTCTGTGTTCATGAAGTTCAAGGTGGGATTCACTTTTCAATTTCATGCCCCACGCGACGCAAAACCGATTTCTGGATTCTCGAAAAGTCTATAAAATCGTAGGTAGGATCGAATTAAGGTACTACATTATATAGGAGTGCTCCACCGCCACTTTAATCGCCATTTTTGTACCTTCTTATTTTGCGCCAAGTTCAAGCTATACACTTTGACACATAAATTAGGTTAGATTCTAACCCAGCACTAATTGACAAGCATAATAATTATTAAATACTTGTAAATTGAAAATTTTGTATTGCAGTGCACCAACATGCAATTACAATTACAATTTGTGTAAATCAAAATTCTAATTGTGCGCCAAGCACAGTGGTATGAACATGGCGGTCGAGCACTCCTGTATAATCTGGTACCTTAGGTCGAATGTCTCCAAGCAGAAACGGCGAAACAGATCTTGTCTGTCTTATTCGTTCATTAACATGTGTGAATATACACAAATGAGAGTGAGCGAGACACTCACATGTGGAAAAAAATGACGAATTTCCACATGTGAGTGTCTCGCTCACTCTCATTTGTCTACACTTACACCTTTTAATGAATAAAAGAGACAGACAAGACCGTTCTGCCGGCCCTGTCTCCAAGCCAAAAATTCACGCTCGTGAATGTGCTTTTATGTTTACAAACACACAATTAACCTACAACAGATATTTACAGACAAACCTGAGAAGGCGCCACGCGGATTTTATCATTCCACCAAGCATCTCCGACCTTCCTTCCTACAGTCGCAGTACCGTACACTCTAGATGCATTCTTGAAGATGCTATCCCGTAGTATAATTCATGCACCCTCTATATTTTTTTTGTCCAATTTAGTCTTTCAGTTTTCTTCAAGATGTCCTAAATATTTATTCGTCTTTTCACGATATAGCAATTGTACTTCTGGTTTCCACAAATTCTGTATTCTAACTTGCGGCTGCTTCGGGTTTTGATTGATTTCCTTCTCATCCACTCTTGACCTAGACTTATTTTTCAAACTAACATGTAGTGATCCGTTCCGCGCACAGAGCCTCTCCTAACTCTAGCATCCCTTACAAGCCCTCTTAGCCTCTCATCCACTACAACAAAGTCAATCATACTATGACTTTCGCCTCTGCACCAAGTATTCCTTGTGATCTTTTCATGTCTGACCCAAGTATACGTCGTAAACAAGCCTCTTTCTAAGCATAAGCTAATCAATTTATCCCCGCTACCGTTCTTTTTTGGGTCTCCGAAAAGGCCGAGTACTCTTTCGGTACCTTCGCGATGCACAACAACCCAGCTATTAATATCTCCGAGTATAATTATTCTTTCGCCAGGATCACAAGTCTCTGATATATCATTTAGCGAGTCCTAGGAGTTATCTCTTACACCCCTCTTGTCACCATAAACTGGAGCGTAGCACGCTCTAATAAAAAGTCTTCTGATTCTCACTTTTATTCTAACCCATAGTAATCCAGGCGATGCACATTCATACTCTTTGATATGTTGTTCTGCTCTCTCATCCATAATCAGACCGACTCGTTGGATATCATATGATCAATTATCTACTCCTGACCAAAGTTCAAGTCCATTCTCCATGTTTCTTACCTCACACCCCTTCTTCTTTTTTTCCGGTACACAAAATATCTAGCTTCCTTACGCGCGTTGCATCCCGCAATTTCTTTTCCTTAAGATCATTCACATTTCTAGCATTCCACATTATTATTTGTATTAGTTATTGTTAGAACTATACACTCAGCTACAACTCGATGCGAGAAATTTATTCCGTTAGTATAAAATCATGTCCAAATTAAGCAGCTAAGTCTTCATCAGGTGAAGTGTTCATTCACAACGTCAGTCCCACCAAACTTCGATCATGCGGAGAAAAGTATGAAAACCAGGCCAGAACCAAAGGAGTTATGATAAATTTCCTGCTTCAGACCCTTCATTGGACTGGCTCAATGATGTTTTATGGCCTGTTGACGAGGTGTCGAGAAACAGTTTTAATACTGAGGATGTTTTCTTTATCTTGCAATCTCTTTAATCTTACTTCTAATATTTCCATTTTATGAGCATCGTTACACTCATAATTGCGAACTTGACCAGCTAGTCGTTGTGCTTTCCTCATGTTGTATAGATGTTCTGCTGTATTGATTACGTTTATGCCGATTATGAAATTCCAGATGTCATGGTACATCTGTATATTGCCTGTGTCTGTTATGAACAGGTTACCATTGAGTATGGTCGTAGTGATGCTGGCTATCGCGATGCGGAAGAGTCCCAGTAAGATGATGGTCAACATATTCTGTAACGTTAATCGTAATCCGGCATGAGTTGGCTAGCATGAATTCTTGTTCATCTACCGTTGCATCTAATCGTGTAGTTATTATTGTCGAATCATTCTATTACTTCTGCTAGGCCGCTTCAGCCTTGAGACACTTTGTTAGATTTTGTGTTATTGATAAATTTGACTTTATCTTTGGGTTCGAAGATCCCTTGGAGTAAGACTATTCTGGAATCTTGGAGCTGTTTGTATTTTTCTTTCTGAAACGCAATTTTCTCTTTAGCTCTTTGTGAATATTACTCGTGTCTTGTCTTCACATTTGTACTGTAGTAGGTCGTCATACCTCAGATTAGGTGTGGTTGCAAGAGACGAGAGTAAATTGACGTTCTTTCTTCCGAATGTGGCCTCTACTTGCCGTCTTACTCTTGTTTTTTTTTTTTTTTTGAAGTTGACCGGTTGAACATATTTTCACATATCAATGATATCGTTTTCCATGTTTTTCCATTCGCCCAATGGTCTAGCCTTGTCGATGGATTTTGCCTCTCCGAAGTGCAGTCTGGTTATGGATCCGTGGGCTTCTTCGAGGATTTCCCCTTCCTTATTCTAATTGAGCTCACTTTGAGGTGAATAGCAACATGTATTCTGTTTACGGTATTGTTGCACAAGAAGTTCAGTTATTCGTTGAGTTACTTTTTTTCGAGAGGTGCGATGATGGGGTCGATAAAGTGTAACCTAGCTTTTGTCAATCCTCTGATATACTTCAAATGCTTTGTTCCATTAGCATTTCTTTAATGGTAGGCATGATCGGCGAACGCATTACTTTTTCTTGACCTTCCTCTTCCGCCCAGATCTGTGGTGTTGATGTATTTGGATCTCTATCTTTCGTGAAAACTTCGTCAATGTCCGGTAATTCGTTTTCTTAATTTTCAATGTTTATCCCGGCTTTTTCCATTGCTTCATGTTAATCGCCATGAATGGGTAATAGTCTGGATAGACAATCAGCCACTTTTTTTTTCTCTATGTAGTCTATTGACTTGTAATTGAATTACTCAAGTCTCAATCTCCACCTCAATAATCGAGATGGAGGGTTTTTTACGTTATGTAATCACTTCAGAGTCCGGTGATCAGTTTGGATATTGAATTTCCTTCCAAATAAATATTGTCTGAGCCTTTGTGCAGCCCATACGATAGGCAGAAGTTCCTTTTCTGAGGTGAAATAATTTTTTTCGGCTTTGTTGAGCGTTCTTGATATAAAGCAAATTGTCGAATGCTTCCTGATGTTTGTCCAACCATTAGAAAGGATTATCTAACTTCATTAATGTTCTTTATGATTGAGTAATATGCGAGAAGTTTCTTATAAATTTTCTGTAATTTCCTGCAAGCCCTATGATAGACTATCTCTTTTACATTGGTTGGTATTTTGAAGGTTCTTATAGCGTCTATTTTTGCTGGGTTGAGCTTCACACCGTCTTTGATTATCAGATCGCCTAAATATCCAAGTTCGTGCCTCAGGTACTCGCATTTGTCGGGCTGCAACTTCAACCCAACTTTGCATAGGCCTTCTAGGACCAGTGTAAGGTTTTTACTATGTTCTTCTATAGTACTTCCAAAGATCACTATGTCGTCTAGATATACAAAACAATGCTTCCCTACCAACCCTCTTGAGGCTCTGTCCATCATCTTCTGAAACGTAGCTAGGGCGTTTTTTAATCCAAACGGCATTCGAGAAAATTCGAAATTGACCTTCCGGAGTCAAGAATGCTGTACATTTAGAGGAATTGGGGGACACTGGTATCTGATGAAAACCTGAGCTTAGATCAAAAGCGGAAAAGAACTTGACTCGACCCAATTGATTTGAAATGTCGTCTATAACTAGCAAAGGATAAGCATCTTGGTCAGTGTCTTCATTGATTTTTGTAAAATGCACTACCATACGCCACTTTTCCCTAGAAGCGTCTGTCTTTTTTGGTACGGCCCAGATTGGTGAGTCAAACGGTAAATTGGATTAATTCATGATGTTCTTTTTCAATAGATCTTTTATTTTACTTTTGACTTCGTCCTTATGGCACTCGGGCGGCCTGTACGATTTAATGTTAATGACTTTTCCTGTCTTCAGTATTATCTCGTGCTAAGTTAATGTCATCCAGTGCAAAGTGTCCCCGTCCAGTGTGTATACGTCAGGAAACTGTGATGTTATTCTCCAAACAGGATATGCATGTTTCTGCTATACGTGATCGAACCTGGTTTTATTTAGGAGGTTTTTATCCCACTGTTTGTTGAACATAGCTTCCTTTCTAGTTTGCTTTCTGATATTTTGTTTACTCTAGTTATGGTTTCATATTCAGGAATTCGAATATGTATGGGTTGCAGCCCATAATTTCTGTATGGTACCTGTAACATTTCGTTTTTCATTTCAAACATTCCGCCTGGGATATGAGAATGTTCCTTGATCTAGACTTCTTGATCTGGTAGATCAGGTATTGGTATTGTTATCCTATTTACTTGGGCTGTGTGTGGACCTATGTACTCCCCACCATCGTGCAATGGCAGTTTGTGCTTTTCAATTATGAGATACTTTGGTTTAATGAAATATCTTTGATATTGCCTGAGGAAAGGTTATCCTATTATTTCTTTTTCTGGTAACGGGATCTCATTGTGGACCACATGGAATAAATGTTTTTTTCTACAATAACATATGTAGGTTGCCTACCATGCAGTATGTCTATCATTCCCCATATTAAAGTTCTTCTTGCGCTAGAATAATATTGCTTGAATGGGTACTTTCTTTTCCTTAATTACATGAATTGAAGATTCGAAATCGACTAATAATCGATATGTCGTTTCGTCACTCCTTCTTCCCAGTAGGGATTGAAGTCTCAGACTGCTATTTGGTATTCGGCCATTTCCTCGTATTGTTCTTGTTCTATTTCTTCCTCTGGGGTCATAGATACTGAGTGTAAACATTCTTACTGCTCCTCCTCCTTCTCTTCCTGAGTGTTTCTGATGGTTTGCTGTGGTGGTCTTTTTAAATATAGGACTTGAGGAAAATTTGTTTCGACAGGGCATTAACTAGCGAAGTGTCTGGGTTTCCCACATCCATGACAATTCATTGTAAACCTCTCTTGTGACCCCTGATTTTGTCCATTGTTTTTATGTGGATTAGAACTTGGTTGGGATTTTTGTGGTACCAATTGTCTAACTAATGGCGGTGGGCTCTGCCTCATTGGTGCTCTAAATGCGGTGCTGCTCCTCATGGGTGTGTCAGGCTTAGCTTCTTTGCGCTACATCTCCATATCTATTGCGTTATTCTGCGCTTTAGCGAGATTGGAAGGCTTTTGCGCTTTCACTTGCAACTTCTAACTTCTCGACGTAGGTTGAGTAAATATTCCTTTAGGCCTTCTTCTTCCTTGAGATCTGTTGCTATTCGTCTCTTTATGGGTTGACTATAAGCCGATTTTACTGCGTAGTTTAATTCATTGATAATTTGTCTATATCGTATGTTATAGTTCTATACGGTTTCTGTCGATCCCTGTTCACAGCTATCTAGTTTGCTTCGAAGGGCGCTTACTGATCCTATCTGCTTCAAACTTGAGCGTGAAGTTTCATATAATGTGTCATAATCATTAATCTGTATGTATCTGATGCATTTCTCGGCTTGTTGTGTTATTTTCTCGGCAAGTATAAAATCTAGTTGTAGGTTTGGTTGTAAACACCTTTTATGTGCTTTTTTGACTACTTTAATGAAGTCTTCTACTCCTATATCGTTTTGTCCATTCATAGGTTTAATTGTCTCAATTATATCTTCAGCAGGTATGTTGTTTACATCTGGCATCGGTTGACGTGGTGAAGAATATTCAGATTCCTCTTCCTCTATCGTCACCCAGCGGCGTGTTGCTTCATTAGTAGTGTTTCTCTGGTGGGTATACTCGTAATGTCGTCACGAGCCGTGATGACTTCCGTTTGTCTGTGTGTCGTTATTTGCAGTATCTTCGGTATTTCCTAATACTCCTCGTATTCGTAATGTTTCGGCTGATAAAAGTATTTCGATTTCTCTTTCCTTTGTATTTCCTAATGGACCTCGTATCTGTAATACTTTGGTAGATGCATGCGTTCCGATTCCTTTTTCCTCTTCATTGTTGTTACCTAATTTGTTTTCCCTTTCCATTCCTCCTCCTGTCTGAATCTTGTATGATAATGGTTTGATTTCCTCCTCTTCACTTTCATCAGATGTGTATCCTATGTCCGTTTCAAATCTTGATTTTAAACATATTGACTGTCCTAATAATGATATTTCCTTGGTTCTATTATCGTTTTCTTCCACTAACACAGACATATTGAGTTCCATGCTGATCAGTTTATTCATTATGTCTTTTATAGTAATATTTGCTCTGTAGTAACAGGAGCTGGGGATGGTGCTCTTGACATGGTAGATGCAAAGGCGAAACGGTTATCTAATTCGGTCTGTTCGTCACTGTCCGAGTCTTCTGTCTGGGAATTATAATTTATTGGATTCTCCCTATACGTGTGGAACGCCAGTATGTTTGCCTAATTATCACCTGTGTTAAAGTGACGGGTGTTATGTGTCGCGATTCTTTGCAGTGTGCTTATTATTGAACGTGAAAGAAGACAAACTATTTTATAACTTATTATATAACGTGAATTTTCAGGGGACGAAAATGACAATTTTCAATACCATCACGCTTCAATTAAACTTTGAAAGCTCGGTAAAGATAACGTTGGATTTTCTTATCTTGAATTTCGGAAAATCTTATATGATATTTTCTTCATATTATTCCATGTAAAAGATAGGTTTCCCTAAAACAAAGTATTGTGTAAATTGTGACATCACTTTGAACGACTTAGTAACGAAATTTCTTACCTTGAACTGAATAATGAAACATCAATATCTCCGAAGGACAAGCTTGATGCCTATAATCCATGAGATAAGGTCTATAGTAAATAACAGTCAGATGAAGCTCCAGAATACTCATTAGATACACTGGTGGAAAAATTCTCGAATAATACGCAATAAACAGTTTTACTGTACTTGGAAAGAATGAAGATCGTTCATGCTCTGCTCTTCGCCTTCGTGGTGATCTTTAATTCTATTGGTGAATATAATAATCTGTAATGATATATCTATAATCTTAGGTACATTTTCTAACTCTTCTCGAATCAAAATTCGTCTAATTCAATCTGCATTCTATTCAAATGTTTTTTTTGCCCAAACCTACCTGCGTTTGTCCATAATAAGGACGAATTCAACCTGAATTCTTTTTGGTGGAATCTGGAATGTGTATTACGAAAAATAGAATTCGAGACTTGTCCCTATTGATACGGAATTTGTGAAAATTTTAGAAGAAGAAAGTGCTTTAAGTTAAAGTGGAAGGGGAAATTTGTCCTTCTTAGGCCGTATCATGCTTAAAAAAAAGTTAAATCCTAAAAGTGTCTGTATTAAAGTAAAGCATTATGAGAATCTGAAATAACTCCGCTTTGGCATGAAATTTTTACGTGCTACCAATTTTTTTCGTAACGTAATTTGCATTATTCAATGAAAATAAACACTCAGGTGGGCCAGTCAGACGTGCCCTTATATATTTTGAACACTCTCGCAAAATTTCAGAACAATATTTATTTCATTTTCCAAATTATAAAGACGCCAAATATGAATCATGTAATTGATCATGTGAAAACTATTTTTCTAGCAGATGAAGAAATTGCGACCGATATTTTCAGTTGATATAAAACACATTTAGAAATTATCTCAATGAAGTTTTTTGTTTAGATAAGAATTCTAAGACTCAGATCATTTTCAAAATTATGATATTTGTTTCATTAAATCCATTAAATATAATTATGGTTTTGAGTAGATGTCAAGAACATTTACAAATTAGACTATTGACATTTTTCGATTGGGTGAAAATTTTACAAGTTCTATATAATTAATAATCAAATAGATTACCCATGCTGGGAATATTGGGATATCTTTTTGAAACGCAGTGAAATGATATTGAATATCTTCTTTGAAGTGACAATATATTCTTAAATGCTTCAGAATTGTTATATTTAAAACTTCAAATTTATACAGTGTCGGTCATTCAAAAATCTAAATTCTCAAATTTTTAAATGCTCTGAGTTGAAAATATTTTATTTCAAACATTTTTAAATTTCAAACGTTTTTAAATATTAAAATCACTACAAATTCAGCACCTTATTCTAGGATGTTTTGCTGTTCAAAGTCTCGAAATTAAAATAAATAATTCTGAGGCCTGGATCAGAAAGTTTTAAATTGTAATTTGCATAATTTTTTATTGTTATATGTATTCGGTACACTCTTTAAGTGTCGAAAACTGAAAGTCAAGTTCGTTAGTTAGCCATTTTGGATAAAAATTTAAAAAGTTGAAGCATTTTCAAAATTTTCGGGACAATTCTTTGCAAGATTTGAAAATCATATGTACGGATATTCGTAGTACTTAAAAAATTGAACAATTCATGCCCATGAATTTTTTGATAAAAAAAAATTATAAGAGTTATAGCATTTTCAAAATTCATAAAAAGAAAATAAAATGAAAATTCCAAGCCAAATAATACACGGTATGAAAAAAGTCAAGTGTAGAAAAACGTTGCTCCTTGTCAAGCCCTACAAGACTGTCATAATGAATTTTTGAATTAAAAAGAAGTCTAAAATTCAAATTTTAAGTCAAATAACGCAAGATACGAAAAAAAGCTGTGATATCAAAATTGTTGTATTTACGAAGACCCATAAGCTATCTTTTGAACATTTTTTGGTAGGGGGCATAGTTCGTTTTTTAAGTATGGAAAATGATATTGGAATATTTTATTTTAATTTTCGAGCCAAACGACGCGAGATGAGAAAAAAAGTCAGAAGAGTGGAATTTGTGCTTTCAAAAAGTCAAATAAAAGTGAAGTTAGACATTTGCCCTCTGCATTTCCTTTCAGTCTCACCTCCACCCTTTCGTTATCAATCATTCTTTTAAGTCTTTCTAGCAGCGTGTCTACTCCTTTTTCTTCCATACTTACTACTATTTCTGCAATACTCTTTTCTGCAGAAAAATTATTTTTGCTGAACACATTGCAGCAGAGAATATTTCTGATGTGCATATTTCTGCAGAGGTTTGTTTGCCAAACTAACTCGTGCAGGAATAATTAAGCCTGGTGCCAGCTCCGCATGAAATGATGACTCTGGCCAGCGCCCAACCTGGCCGCCTGGCGCTGGTAATAGTCAAAAACCCGTATTTTCACTATGAAATAAAATACTTTATAATATGTCAAAATTGTAATTTTTTGTAAAAACAAGGTTTCAAAAACAAGTGTGTCAACTCGAGAACAAGTAGAGGTAGGGTCATGGAATTTGGAGAGATTGTAGTCCTAAATAATGCCCATTATTTATGAGGTATAGAGCCGGATTGGATGAGAATAATTCTTTTTTCGATTTTATATTTTTCTCAAACCAGCCTAAGCGCTGACCAGAGCTAGCATTTCTTTCGGAGCTAGCGCCAGACTTGGTAATATCTGCACGAGTTAGTTTGGCAAAAATATGCACAGCAGAAATATTTTTCACAGAATGTGTTCAATAGGAACATTCTCTGCTGTAATGTGTTCAGTAAAAATATTTTTCTGTAGAAAAGAGTTCTAAAGACCTTAGTGTGGGAGAAGCGGGCTTACGAACTAACAGTGATTTCGAAAGACAAACAAGATAGCAAATAGCTATCTTGAAACGTTTTGAAGAATATTTGGTCGCTAGACTCTTAACAAAACTCTTTATAAGTGGATTTCCCGTATTTCAAGAAAATGAGGACTCCGATTGGCATCTTATTTCATCTTAGTGACTTTCACTAATCCTGTTCGTAAATGTAATAATATCTATCATTTAAAGCACATTTTTAATTACATTATGTTCATTGCCGATCAGAAATCCTTCAAGTTAAAAAAACTCTTTTTCTCTCAAGGCGCAGTGCTATCTGAATATATAAATTATTGGACTATTACGTTATTACATTAAACTAATTACTTCTAAAGTTTTACTGATTCAGTCAGAGGAAAAAGAGCTACTAAACATTAGAAGCAGTTTATGGAAATGAAGTTTATGACGAATAGATAAGCTCATTAGAAGAAGGCGAAGGTGTGAAATTTTCAAGTTTATTCAGACAATAAGAGGCCAAAGTTGTGAAACTTGTGAATGAGTTACGCGAACTTCATCAACATTTCGTAATTACAAGTTATTGGTTTCAAATCGAGAGCGCCAGATAACAGGTTCAACATCAGATTTCAATCTTTCCATTTTAATACTAAACTCTCCGTTGGCTATGGAAACGAATGCCGAAACGGATAAATATACTGAAGGGTGTACGGAAAATATGATTTCCCTAATTAATTTCTTAGTTAATACAGAGGCTGATGCTTTCCTTAGTATACAACACAATCGATCATGTCTCCTTTCGTTCTGGCTTTCTTTGCATACTCTCTTTTGAATGACCAAAGTGTCGTGGGACTGACGTTGTCAATGACCGCACCACCCTATACCGATTCATTAGCTTAGTTTAGACATGATTTTATACTTATGTAAAACATTTCTTGCAACAAGCTGGTAGTTAGGTGTAGACTATATATAATCAAACATACAAGTAATAGTAAAGATTCGGATAGGATTCACACTTTCGTTGGCGAAAGGCCTATCCACGGAAAGTTTGAGCCGATGAATGGAGACTGGGTGATTGGAATGTCAGAGGTTTAAATAATCTCAAGGCAAGGGAAGTGAGGGATAATATGTGTGTAATGAAGCTTGATATTTTATGTTTACCTAAAACAAGAAAGAAGGGTTGTGCCATAAGAAAGATTGAAAACGGAACAGAAAGGACTCAAACTGTGATCAGGAGTCGATGATGAACCACATGTTAGCCAAAGAGCCGGCCTGATTATGAACAAGGGAGCGATGCATCACGTCAAAGAGTATAAATGTGTATCTCCTTGATTAATATTGGTTAGAGTCGAAATGTTAATCAGAAGGCTATTCATTAAAATATGCTGCGCTCAAGTTGATGGTGACAGTATTGACGCAAAAGACATCTTCTGGAATTCGTTAAACGACATTCTAGGTACTTGTGATTCAAGCGAAAGAATCATTACACTCGAAGATGCAAAATGGCGAAGTTGGATCATTACGCGAAGGTACCGATAGAATACTTGGTACAGAGGAAAATGCCGCAATATGATTGATTTTGTTGTAGCAAATGAGAGACTGAGAGAGCTAGTAAGAGATACAGAGGTATGAGAGGTTCTGAATGTGGAACGGATGAATACCACAAAGCTACAAAATTAACCGAGGCAAAGGATTGAGAGGCTTAAGAATGGCAAGGTTGCTAGTATGGATGGTATTGCCGCTGAAATGCTCAAGAGCGATGGCGGATATTTGTTTGTGTGGCTAAGCGAATTTATGAATGTGTGCTGAGAACGGTGGAGTACCAAATGTTTGTAGAAAGTTGATCATCGTTCCAATCTACGAAGGAAAGTTTGATGAAGGTGACTGCACTTATTATCAATAATAATAAAATATTGTTAATATAATAATACAGTAATGATAATAATATTTACCAAACGAATTATTGGTAAGGTCATGGAAATGACTAAAGAAAGCATCTTAGAAGACCAGTCTGGATTTAAGTCAGGAGATCGTGTGCGGATCAGATATACAGCTTGAGATAGATCGAAGAAAAAAGTTTGAGAGTAAACAAAGAAGTTTTCTGAGCATTCATTGATCTGAAAAAAGCTTTCGATGAGTTGCGTAGAACTACGTTTTGGGACATCATGTAAGAGTGTGGAGTGAATGATTGGCTTCTTATAGCAATAAGAGCAATAATTATAGCGTCAAAGCAGTGTTTGTATTTAAAACACATTAGACCTTCTTTGGACGCTCCAACTACAAAATGTAGGACATGGAGCGTTAAAGCAGGTTTTGCTGAGCTCGTGCCTACATGGAAGAGTGAATGTAACAATTTTTTTATTCATTATCAAAAATAATGAAATAATAATATCTGCGATATAAATATCAATGATATTCGCAACTATTTCATACACATATTGCCCATGATTTTCTAATATTATTGCTAACGTTCAGTACATTGACAAAATCCACAGGTACGAAGGATCAAACCCGAGTTCGCATATATATACACACTTGTTTGCACTACTCAACCGCAAAAACAGATTGTTCTTAATAAAATTTTTGATGAAAATTTCTATCAGAATAATATTCTTCAAGTAACAAGTTATTAAGTTGATAGTCTATATCAGCAATCACTGTAGTTATTGATATTCTAATGCATAAATAAACAAATTTCAAATTATATTCAGTCAGTGTTGAATTTCCGATGAAACTAACATATAACTTCTTTCAAAGTGACTTAAAATCACACAAAATTATGATATTGAATATTTGTTGATGTTAACAACAAATATTGTAAAGAAATTCAAACAGTAGAAAGTTTGCCACAGAAAGAAATGATTTCTTTCTAGTAACTCAAGTTGTAGACAATCAAGTAGTTTTTTCAAGTAGACAATCAAGTAGACAATTTTTTTTTTCAAGTAGACAATCAAGTTTTTCTCTCGAAAAACGTTTCAGAAACTCTTAATTGTTATTATGTAGTAACGAATAGTCCTGACAAGTTTTCAGAGGTGGTACCTTTCCTTGGAAAAAGTGATTTTTCCTTTGAAATTTTGTTGCAAACAGATGAACCTAGAAACTTCAATAGGTCAATTAGAAAAAAATTATTAACCTTAAATAGTGAAATATCAAATTTATTCTTCAATACCCTTACAATCTTTCTTATTAAGTAGGAACAACAAAATATTTTTGTGTTTCCAACACAAATTCTGACTGGATTAATAAAATTCACCACGATAAGGCGCCTGACATATAAATTTTAGATGTTTGTTATTAAACAATAATAACTGAGAGTTTCCGGCACTCTTTCGTAGTTAAATATAAATATTTACGTGACTGCCGCATGATATAGTAGAAAAGTAATTTTTTTCCTTAAATAATATTTTATTTTTGAATTTATTCATAACATTTGTTGCTAGCGATAACAAATATATTTTTAACTTTTTTTTTTGTTGATTCTCAGTCGCTTCGAATCCAATTATAAATTGTTTTCATGAGAAAATGACTGAATAATTGTAAAAAATGTGAAATCCTGTTAACCATTACTGATGAAAATGTTCATAACAACGCAGTAATTGATAATATTCAGTCATTTCTTAAAAGGTAACTGCAGTCATTATGATGTCCAATGAGCTAATTTAACCTAAGTAACAAATATTTGTTAGTTAATTTTTTTGTTCATATTACAGAAAAGAGGTTATGAAACGTCGAACTTGAGTCTTCAATTCAAAGACTGTAGGCTTGAAAAATTCAAAACAGGGCCAGCATTAAAGAATAGGTTAAATAGCGCCAAAGTAGGTTCTAATGAGGAGCTGTAGGTTGAAAATAACATTCATTGACAAGAGCGAAAGAAGTTTGCTGAGATAAATTGGTCATGTTGAGAAGAATAATGAAGGGCGTTTAACAAGGCAAATGTATTTAGCTAAGGTTAATGGTACCTTACACAGAGGTGGACTCAAAAAAGAATAGTTGGAATGTGTGAATGAGATTCCAACGCAAAGTGATATGAAGAGTTTTGGATATGGATTTATTAGTCAGCTTCAATGTTTATGTGCAAGCCGTGACGCACGATAGCTATGTCAAGCTCTTCAACTGGGGTGATTGCTAGAGAAAATAATTAGCGGCATGTGTCGGAGCAGTGTTCTGGGATAAGTGTGTCGTTTAAATGAGTAACACGCAACTTATAGATTGATCTGAAATCCATCACTTCTCCTACACATCCCTTACTTACCCTTACCATTAATATTTTTTGATCCCCGGTAGTATATCGTGGCTAGAGGCGAACAAGTGACGCTCACCCCGACAGGGATTTGGCTTAATGGCATAATAATAAGTAATAATAATAAATTTCCTACTCATGCTTTCTTTTTACAGAAGGATTTGGGCTACTTAGAAGGTTCAGAGGATCGGCTCTAACTCATCCTTCTCCCATTGAACTTCATGTTCATCATTACCAAACTAGTGAATCTTGGTGTGGAGTTAACCCATTACCAACAGAACGCTTTACGGTAGCAATAGACGAGCATCACGAGTACATAATTGGAGTAATCCTAGGTGAACGTATGTATCCTTTGGTGGTTCCTAAAGCAAACCTTCTTATTGACTATCATAGGTGGGACTCTGTCAACTATGAAAAAGTTAAAGTACGCATAGATGGCGAGATTGCCAACATAACTGTACCGTTGTCGGATGAGGATTTTCGGAAGTACTTTCAGAATGATCAGTTCCACCACGGACTCCAACCAGGAAATGTTCGTTCTGCCGTGATACGTGGACCTGAATAATTCAACTTGAGGATATACATGAGGGTGTTATAAAGACAGGCAATATTTTTTTTTGATGAAGTACCACTCAAATTTGGTCCAAAATGATGATAACTAATAATGAGCGTTAATTTTCGTCAAAATAACAAGTGTTTCGCAGAAAATACAACTAATAGTACTGTACGCCGACAAAAACAGAACTTGACCCAATAAGAACAAAAATACTACACGTAAGCGTGAAAAATTACCCTCTATAGGGGTTGAAATATCAAAGTGTGCATTTTGAAAACTATAATTGCAATTCCTTGGATATTTCATTATCCAAGTGTCGTAGTCTTGTATAGGAAAGTGGAAAATGAAAAATATGATATTTTTAAAATCAACTTCTATGCACAGAAATTTTTCACGAGTGGCCATAGTATTTTTGGTCTTATTGAGTTAAGTGGAAGCATGAAAGATGATAGAATTTCGCGTCTATTAAGACCAAGTTTGAGGTAGAATGTCAATTTTATAGAAGGATATTGCCAATAAACTTCAAATTTTGATGTTTTTGGAAAATTTGGGATAATTCTGAAACTAATTAAAGAATTATAATTTCTTGGGTTCATTTTGAACATAGATCCCCATAGTAATTTTCTAAATTATTATCGAAATATTTTAAGATTTTTTCCTCTAGAATCTACCGTAGGGTAGGTGCTTAGTGCAAAAAAGTCGCCAAGTTTGAACTAATGATTGCCCTCAACAGATGACTTTGAGAAACTTCAAATAATAACATTTTTTGAGTATTGATAAAATTTATTTGAAGATGATAATTAACGTTTTATTTTTATTTTATTGAGCATGTACACATTTTTGAAATATTTCGACTTTTTGATCAAAGTTTGACCGTATGGCAAAATTTAGGGAAAAAATTGTAAAAACATCTCACCACCAGGGCCGTAGCGATGGCGGAACAAGCAAGGCGGCGACCCGGGGCACCTGGCTGCGAAGGGCCCCCGGATTGACTTCAAGTTACATACATCGCTTGTTTTTTATTTCTTTACCATACTCTTTTTTTTAGAAGTCGATTTTCAAATTTTTTGTTGAAAAAGGGCCCCCCAAAAAAATCGGCCCCGGGGCCCCCGAGACCGTCGCCACGGCCCTGCTTACAACTTGAAAATAATACCATGAAGACTGACCTTTGAAATAAGCCAAAAACTTTTTGAAGGTTTAGTTGTTTTCAGAGTTATTCCGGTTTTTTGGAAACATTTAAATTTGATGTTTCTTGAAATATCTTTCCACAAAATTGACATTTTGTCTTCAACTTGGGCTTGCTCGACGGAAAATTTCATTATCTTCCGCGGTATTAAGGGGAAATTATTTTTTTGTCAATATTATACAAATAAAGATACTTTAGCAACTGCTGAGGAAACAATTGTGTATATAATTTTAGCCGGTAGACATGGCAATTTTCATTTCTTGAATTATTCGGCAGTTCAACATTGTTAGTGAAAATTATTATATTATATTATAAGATTAAATTATATTACATTATATATTATATAATATTATATATTATATTATAAGATTTTACATCCAAAATAGAACAAAAATACCAATTTCAGAGATCAAGAATCATATTTTTGCTGTACAGATGAATTTCAGAACAAAAATTATGTCGACTTGCGTTTTCTGTTAATAAAACCGGATTCAAAATATTTTTATTTTGTGCAGCATTGACTATATAGTTTTGAAATAACGTTTTATATATAACTTCAACACCAACGTATTTTTAGAAGATTGTAAGATAATTAAATTTTCTTAAATTAAAATAAAATATTCTAATCAAATTCACATCACTGTGTTTATTTTTAAAAAAATTTCAATAATTCTTTAACCATAATGTGTGTTTTAATCAATTTAATGTACATCAATAATTTTCTATGAAAACAGAAATTTCATAACAGTTTAATTAAAAATGAGAATAACTTTTTCTTATATAATATTCCAACTGCGATATTGAACAACGAGAAAAATTCTCCCATTTTAAATTACATTCCTACATAAATTATGTAGATTTTTCAAGAATAAATAAAATCCAGTGATAAGGGTCATCATTTTTTGCGGAAACGTTTGAAACAATTCAATTGTATTTATTTTACCTGACCCTAACTAACATCAACGTTCTCAAGGGAATGTATTATCGAGTGCCAATACAATCTCCGCCGATTATTATTTTTACCATATTCACAGTGAACGTAAAAAATGTAAAAAAAACTGAAAAATTGTTTTGCGCCCTCTATTTTGCAGCATATCCACATTTTTAATTTCCTCCTTATTTTATTAGGAATCATTTAAAAAGTGTTACCGGATTCGGTAGCTCGAAAATCGTTGGACGCACATTTCGAAAAATCTTGTTAACTTACCATATGCACAAATAACATTCATTTGCTTACGCGAATAATTTTTTATTTTTATTTTTTGAGATTTTTTGACGTGATTTTTTTCCAAGTTGTATCCTAAAATTTGAGTGTCTATTATTGGAATGTTATTTGAGATGATATATACATTTTTTCTGTACGTTTTCAACTTTTTTAACTTAAACGCGTTTTTCTCGAAACAAGGTTTTCAAAGTCGGTGAGTAAGATATCTCGAGAATGGCTTCGCCGATTTCTTTCAAATTTTTATCAGTTATTTGAGATATAAAACTCGTTGGATTGAACGATCGTTTTATTTTTTTTTATGAACATTTTTTTATGGTCATAGAAGGAGCGTTTTTTATTTGAGCCTTTTTGTTTTTGATCCCTCGTAGATTGGCTGTAACGCGATTGTTTATCACTCTTTTATCATCAGAAAATTATTGTAACTTCTTAAAATATGTGGTAATTGAACGTTTAAACATTGGTAACAAAATAAATAAACCTGTCTTCATAAAAAAATCGCAAAATATCGCTTTTTTCCCACCCGCAAAGGTAGAGACCCCCTTAAAGATTGAAGCAAGGAAATCGCCATTTCATTTGATTTTTCAAAATCATTTGGTGAGCACAATCATTATTTCAAATTTTGCGACCTTTTTGACCAAGTTTGACCCAAGGAGAGAGAATAAAAATTGAAAACATCTTAAGAGGTTACAGATACGTTATGAAGAATTGACTTTAAAATGAATCTAATAACTCTTAAAAACGTTAATTATTCCCATAATTATTCCAGTTATCGAAATCATCGAAATTTGACGTTTTGGTATTTTAGCTTTTCATAAAATTGACGTTTTGCCTTTAATTTTGCCTCATTATCTCAGAATTGCATTGCATTTCCTGCTATGGTATTATGAGGAAAAATGTTCATTTTAATGTTATTAAAATTAAAGGACTTTAGAGGAAGCTAAAAAAACAGGTGTGTGGATAACTCCCGCCGGTAGTGTACATATAGAATAAACAATGATATACCCTTAGAAAAGTAGATCAGTTGAAAGAAAAAATCAAAAACCTTAACCTTATTTCGCATATACTCGTTTCCTTTTATGGGCTTGAGAGTCCTTACAGAACCATTACATGTTTTCTTTTCGACAATACTTATATATAACCTCACCAGTTATTTTTTACATATTGACCTTACCACTATTCTTCCTCCAAAATGCTCGCGAACATACCGTGGGCTTCCGTTTCCTCTCAACACTACCAATCTAAGAATTGTAGCTCCATTCCAAAACACTAATTCACTGCTCTCCTTCCTTACGAGTCATTTTTTGGCTTTTTCCCATCCCGTGCAACCAGCTCTATCTTAACTCTTCCAGTTCCATCCATTCCTCATCCTGACCGTTCTCACTCAAAATTCACAATATTCTCCTTTTGATACTCTTCCCTCTGCCATAGTTACTTGTACACCTCTCTTAAACATGCAACCATGACTCCTGCTTATCCTCTTAATTCTTCCAATACCTACATACTTGCTCTCATACCCTCTAACATTCTGAATCTCACTACTATATACTATTTGCTCTTCATTTTAATCTCTCTCAGGTTTTCTGCCCCCACCCCTCACTTTTTATCATTTTATCTTAGGTGCAGCGTTTTGACTCTGAGTGCTTGACCACCATTTTTTCTGGTCGTTCACATTTTCTCGGCTGATAAGTTGAGCAGCTCCAACTCAGCCTCATGAACCATCTTAGAAATGTCTCATGCAGAATTTCCACACTCTTACGTTCCTCCCGTCCCCTAATTTTCACCCTATAACTTAACAACAATCAAGCGAGCACGTCGAACATCAGCACTCCAATCGTACAGTCGTTCTTGAACCTTCTCTTCCCTATACCCCATACTTGTCACACATTCCAATCTCTTTCTGACCTGCAGCTTGTTTCCTCCTGCTGCTTCGAACCAAAATCCTCGGTAGCAGAGGTCCTCCGCCAATTCCACCACCTCGCTTTTTATCTTCCATCCCTACTCTACTTTACATCTTATATTTCTAAAACGCATCATCTGAGTCTTATAATCACCCCTAAATCTTTTTCTCTCACAAACGAGTATTATTCGAACGCTCTCATCATCAGTACCATTCCTCTTTCATCATCCGCTAGTAGAACTCTATCATCTGCATATGCTGATGAATACATCTTTTGTTCTCCCAATATTGTCCCCCTTTTACATTTTTCTTCATCTTCTCCGCCAAGTTTGCTAAAAGGACTCTTAACAGAAGAGCGCTCAGCAGCCACCCTTGGGTAAGTCCCCTTCCTGTCCATAATTCTTCCAATTTTTATCCTACCTTCACCTTCATCTTAGTCTCCGCAAATAATTCTTTCATCCTCTCAATGAAACATTTATCCACTCCTCTTTCTTTCATGGCTTTAATACCAACCTCCTGTTAACGGAAAGGGAAAACAAGTTTGAGAGTGTCAAGACAAATAGAAGAACGCCAAAGAGAGATAGAGTAGGTAGAGATATGCTCAATAAATGAGAAGCACTTATAAAAGGATTTAGTGAAGAGACTTGTGAAAGACCAGGTTATATAGAGAGGCAAAGAGGTAGGTAAAGGAGAAGGTGAGAAAAGTGAGGCGAAAATGGGACGAGTGGGACGAATTATGGAAAGGGAAGAAAGGAATGTTTGGAGTAAATTGTAAGGCATAGAGAACAAACTGAAAGATAATAAAGGGAAATAAATAGGGAAATGAAAGGTGTAGAGGAAAGAGTGAGCAAACTAGAAATGAAGAAACAACTAATTAAAGGCATGAAAGTGGACAGTGAAAAGGAAGAGAAAGAGATTAAGAACTTGATGAGAGACATCAGTGCACAACTCACAGTGGAAGAGACAACAAGACTGGGGGGAAGGAGGAAGAACAAGAATGTGTGTTTTCAGTGAAAGTAGGGAGTGAGGAGAAGAGGCATTAAGTTTTAGAAAATAAGTTCTCTTCAGAATAAAGAACGTCAAACTAATTGGCCTGAAATGTCTAGCATCCGCCTGCGCAGGTTTGGGAATGAAGGCCATTCAGGCGTGTCACTAAGAGCTACTAAGAGCTGTAATAGACCGTTGCTAAGAATTTTCTATTGTCTGTTGATAAGGGTTTTTGCTTGCCGTTGCTAAGGGTAGTTATTGACCCTTTTTAATGGTTATGATTGACCATTACTAAGGTATGTTACTGACCATATCTTAGGATTGATATTTACCATATTTAAGGGTTATTATAAGCCGTTAATACAGGGCTTCTGTTGACCACTGTCAAAGGTTAGTTAATGTCCGTCAGGAAATAGAATTTTTTTGATATTCTAGACAGATTGGAAGATTTGTTGCTGCGACTTCTTTTTCTGAAAATACTTCCGAATGTTTGAAGAATTTTAAATTTTCAAACAATTTATTTTCTTATCTTCATTTTGAGAACACATTTCTTCCTTTACACTGTTAAAAAACACATACAATAAATGAAATAAAATTATTACCTAAATTGTGATGAGAATAATTTCTTTTTGTAGAATTCCCACTTTCTTCAAATGTTCGAGATTGTTTTCCGGAAATAAATTATTGCTCAAAAATATCAAAATCTTCTGAGAATTTTGTAAAATAAGTTGCTTTTTCTAGTCAAACTTTGTGCTTGAACGAGAAGGTATTATCGAGATAATTGCTAAATTATTTGAACAAATTGTCTAAACATATAAAATATAAATCTAAAACATATAAAAGGTATAAATCTAAGCATATTTTTCCCCAAGGCGTCAATTCTAAAGAGATGATGTTTCTTGAAATTCCCGCGACGATTTTTGAAGTTCTCGTTTTGAAGGCGAAAGTGAACATCTTGAAAGCGTCATATTACACCTCAAGTATTTCGGACTGAACAGTCTAACGAAAAGCGTTGTCGAGAGCGGTTTGAGTCGGAATCTGAAAAAGAAATTAAAAGAAAAATCACGTCAACTTCTTTTGTGCGTTTCTTTTAAAATATTCATAGTGCTTTTCCTACATTTTCCAGTTGTAATTCGTGTTTCTGTCCGTGAAACTTCTCGTTTCAAAAGTGTAATTAGTTCTTAAAGTCTTATTTGCTTTAGAGATTCATAAGAGTTATACAAATTGACCTTTTAGAAGGCGAATTGAGGAAAGTTTATGAGCTTGTTGAGTTTTTATTCACCAGTGAGTATTATTGTCACATATGCTTTGAATGGTATTTCGTCATCTTCGAGACCGAACTGCAAGAGACTGGTGCCCTCCTCAGTATACAACACGAACCGATCATAACTCCTTTGGTTCTGGCTTGGTTTTCATCCTTCCTATGCATGGCCGAAATTTGGTGGGGCTGACATTATGAATGGACACTCCGCCTTATAACGATTCAGCTGCTTAATTTGGACATGATTTTATACTCATGGAAGAAATTTCTCACATCAAGTTGTAGTTGAGTGTATACTTTTAACAATGAATAATACAAATAATAATGTAGCCTCGGATAGGATTGACACTTTTGTTGACGGAAGGCTTGTCCTCGGAACAGTTTCAGGCGATGAATGGAGATTGGGTGTTTGGAATGCTAGATATGTAAATGATCTTAAGGAAAAGAAATTGCGAGATACAATGTGCGTAAGAAAGCTAGATATTCTGTGTGTACCGGAAACAAAGAAGAAGGGATGTGAAGTAAGAAACGTAGAGAACGGACTCGAACACTGATCAGGAGTAGATAATGAATCATATGGTACCCAAGAAGTCGGTCTGATTATGAATGAGAGAGCAAAACAATACGTCAAAAAGTATAAATGTGTATTTCCTAGATTACTGTGGGTTAGAATGAAAGTGGAAATTAGAAGACTCTTTATCATAGCGTGCTACGCACCAGTTGATGATGACAGGAGGGATGTAAAAAATACTTTCTGGGACTTGTTAAATGATATATTAGGGACTTGCGATTCTGGTGAAAGAATAATTTTACTTGGAGATATGAATGGCTGGGTTGGTGTGCAACACGAAGGTAACGTACCAACAGGGTACTGGGCCATTTCGGAGACCCAAAAACGAACCGTAACGGGGATAAATTGATTAGTTTATGCTTAAAAAAAGGCTTGTTTATTATGAATACTTGGATCAGACATAAAAAGATTCACATATATACTTGGTGCAGAGGTGAAAGCCCCACTATGATTGACTTTGCTGTAGCGGATAAGAGACTGGGAGGGCTTGTAAGGGATTCAAGGGTTATGAGAGGCTCTGAGTGCGGAACAGATCATTTCCTCTTAGTTTCAAAAATGAGTCTAGGTCAAGAGTTGAAGAGAAGAAGAATTAATAATAAGCCGAAGCAGACGCGAGTTAGAATAGAGAATTTGCAGTAACCAGAAGTACAATTGGTATATCATGAAAAGCTGAATAAATTTTAAGGACATCATGAAGGAGACTGGAAGACTGAATTGGACAATAAAAATTTAGAGGGTGCATGGATACTACTACGGGATAGCATCTTCAAGAGTGCACCTGAAGTGTGCCGTACTGCGGCTGTAGGAAGAAAGGCTGGAGATGCTTGGTGGAATGATGAAATCCGCGTGGCTGTCAACGAGAAAAAGCAAGCGTTCTCGAGAATCTTTAATAGTAAAGGTTTTAACGATGAGGAAAGTACTAGATTAGAAAATGATTATGGGGATCAACACAGAAAAACCAAGACACTAGTCAAAGAAAGCAAGGATAAAATCAAAGCGGAAGAAGATAAAAAAATGTTAATAAACTTCAATATTTTACAAAAATCTCATTCCACTACTTAGGGGATGATTTTTGGCGGTGAATGAATAATAGTTTAAAGAGGGTAAACATAATGAAGTTATTGTTTACACGCACCTATATCCTATACTATAGCGTTCATGAATATAAATTTGAAACTCTACAATTTTAGACGTTTGAATACAACTATTGGCTTTCGACAAAAATTGACATCTGCAAATTTGTTTATTTAGGCTTTTAGTTCGAAGTATTAAAAGCCTATAATATTGTACTAACGTAAATTTAAAACTATAAAATTTCGGACATTTCAGGTTAGAATTATTTATTTAACTAAGTATTTGTTTTAATTATTTTTACATTCTAATCTCAATGAGAAGGTATTGGTTGTATGTGAAAATTAACTTTCGTGGAGTTCACCAAATCTCGACGTTTTTGGACTCACTGATTGAAAAAAAAATGATTTCACGTCGCTGTCAGTCTGTCGTCGTTGTCGTCGTTGTCTGTGAACACGATAACCATCGAAGGAATTATTTGTTTGTTCCCAAAAGATCTCCAAATTTTCTATAAGCCAATGTTTTCATAAAACGTATAGTTTTTCTTTCAATCATGAAAAATAACATTAAAGATGAGAGATTTAAATTTTGGAAAAACAACAAAGGATACAACAAAATGTTAGTAACAAAATTATTCATCGAGAAAGGTCTAAAAATTTATTATTGACCATTTTTTCATAAGATAGGCAGTTTTCGTTTTAATCGTAAAAAAATACTATTGAAAATAAAAAATTCAAATTTATGGAAAAACGGCACAAGATACAACAAAATGTTTAACGAAATTTTAAAATCCTCATTAAGATCGAAATGAAATCTACTTTCTTATGAGCCTTTTCATGCACCAAAAATAGAATACAAAAAGGCTCGTAAATCAAAATTAGACTTCCAACTACCTCTTTTCCGGCTGATTAGAGATAAATTTATAACAAATCCATTTAAAATTTAAAAAAATAATAAATACACTAATCTAATTTGTTAAATAATAAAGATAATTAATTAGAAAAATTAAGGTATATAAATTAATATAACATAAATTTATTATAATATATTTTAACATATCTAATATAGAAAATTTCGCGTTTTGCACATACTTTAATCGAGTGCGAAGCGCGAGACACGTGATAAGAATTTATTCGTTAAAGCCGAAGGAGCTTTAACAAAAGAGAATTCACAATCACCAAATTACAGTTATCAGTGGTTTAACTTTTTATTTTGAAAGGTTTCTGCACAAATATGGGGAAAATATAAAGACCGAGCGCGTAGCGCGAGGTAAATACATTATGAAGCGAGAAGCGCGGTCCCTCGTAGGGAGCATATTTTTTTAACTATAAAATATAATTGATTTAATGCTTTCACGATGATTCATTATGATGAAAGGAGGAGTTTCGGGTTTCAATCGTGTGCAAAACTATGAATCTTGCCGACGTTTCGTGAACATTGCAGTTCATTTCTTCAAATTCGTAGTTTTTCACACGATTGAAACCCGAAACACCTCCTTTCATCATAAAATATAATTATTTTTAAACGATACATTATTTTGAAAGATTTAAAAATAAAATTTTTTAGATACGTGCTTGAAATTCAATGTAGTTTAATATGAAACGATTTCAGTTTGAAATAATTTAACGTTGACAGTTTCAAGCTGAAGGCTGATCCACAAGATTCAAAAGTTTTAAATTAACAGTTTTGAAAAGTTGAAAAAAGGGAAAGTCATCCAACTTTTATAATATTCAAAAATAATATTTAAAATCATTCTAACTTTTTTATTTGATAGACTAAGAATGTTAAAGACTAAAGTTATGCTTGAAATTAGAAAATTGTAATTCTCATAGATTTTAGCAATTTAATCATTGGTATGAAAAACTCATTAACTGCAACAGACAATTTAAGAAACATAATAAGTTAAACGTCAAATATATTTATTTCAAAAATATTAGTTTCCAGTAATTAATTTAATTTTGTTGTACAATTTCGAAGATTTTTGAAATTCATGCCAAAGAATTTCATATACTATCAATTACACATTCTTTTGTTTTACACTTATGTGTTTCTAAATTTAAAAAAAATGAACCAGTAAAAAAACAGGAATGAAAAAACAAAAGCATCTCCGAGAATCAACTTCAGGAAATCTTTGAAATCTTTTTAAAGTCTCTTGAAATATTATAAAATTCTTGAAATCTTTTTGAAATCTTTTGAAACCTGTGAGATCTTTTTGAAATCTCTGAGGTCCTGTAAGATCCTTTAAATTATTGAAATCTTCATGAAATCATAGAAATCTTCGTGAAATCTTTTGAAACCTGTAAAATTGTTGAAATTATTGAAATCTTTTTTCACAATCTTTGTAAAATCATTGCAATCTCTGCGAAATCTTTTGAAACCGGTCAAATTTTTCTGAAATCTTTTATAATTTTTAAAATCTTTATGAAATCTTCGAAATCTTTTAAAAATTTTCAAATCTTTATTTTTGTTTGAGACATTTTGAAATTGCTTAAAGAATTGTATGAGCCACTTTTAACTTTTCATGAAAAGGAGGTGAAAAACATTAGTAACATATAATTTAGTACTTTCACTATTCAGATGTTACCCGGATTGTTTTAACAATTTATATATCTTTAAATGACGCTCTTTACAACAAGTCTTGTAAATATTTATACTCGCTGAAAAATACTTTGTATTTCCAGCACAATATTTCATTCCACAAGAGTAATATTCAGTTATGTTGTTCCTCAACTTTTCGCGTCTTCATGACTTATTGTAGAAAAAGTTATTTAAAGAAAGATGAATTGTTCAGATAATTGAGGTAGCGTCTAAATAAATGAAATATTAAATTATAAGTTAATACATCAATTTCATTTAAAAACTAGTGTTTTCTGCCGCCTTTCCATGAAGAGTTACAAGTAAATAATAATGGATATTTATTTTATTTTGGAATTTTTGGTGATCGAATTGGCTTTAGGGTCCAATAATTGAATACAATTCAAATTGCTTCAGATGTTCGGCACACGATAGTGGCCCTCTTCAGTGAATTTTATTTCTTATATGTTTTATAAGAAATTTGTCGTCATAGATGA